>JAMZAV010004018.1:0-90352 GCA_024449915.1 Sweltsa coloradensis
TGTATACGCCTCTCAGTGTGTCCAAGGCGTTAGCCCTTGGTGCCCTCCTCGTAGCCGAGTAGAACGCTTTTCCACGGCGCGCGGGGCAAACTTGCTGGTCTGCCTCTCCTTCGGGATCCTCCCCCAGGCCAGGCAACACGAACACCCTGAGATACTCCAGTCGCTCTTCTGCAGCTCCCTCCCGGTCCCCCTCTCCAGGGGGTGTCGAAACCAAGCGCCCTCGCGGGCACCTGTTTCCTGACGGGGCAGCCGGTCTTGACCCCCTCCGCCCAGAAGTACGGGGGCATCCCGGCTTGGATGAGCATGCCCCTGGTCGTGTCGCATAGCGTCAAGTTCATCTTCTCCGCCATGCCATTCTGCTGCGGAGTGTACTCTACAGATCTACGATGCAAGATCCCGTTTTTCCTCCAAAAATGCCGGGAATCTCTTGACAGATACTCCGTTCCTCTGTCAGTCTGTAATCCTTGATTGTAGTTCCATGCAGATTCCCCCACCGGTTCTTGATTCGCACGAAATGGTCCAGCGCTTCACTTTTCCCTTTGCCATGGGCACTGCATCGACATATCTTGATCCTTCGTCAAAAAAGGGTGATTATGAATCTCTTCCCTCCAATTAAACTGGGGTGAGATGGGGCCCAAAATCTGAGGGGACCTGATATGTTTGGGTTTGCTAAAATATTATACGAAATAAGGTATGCAATTTTTAGGTTGAAAACGTCCTTGGTTTTATTGTGGATTGCACATTACATGATCAATTACATTAGAACTAGCAAGGCTTGGCGTGGTGGGCAGCCATTTTTTGGAGAATGCCTAGAGAGCGTAGTTCATAACTCAAAGTATAGGGGCAGCAGTAAACACTCGGAAGTGTCTATAAATATGGCGAAAGGGTTTGAATACACTTCACACCTTTCCCTTGGGTTTAAGACCATAATATTTAGAAAGATTATTTTTTTTGCTGAATACTACACAATACTACGGACTATCACTCTAAGGTAGATTGTCTGATTGACAATCTCAACTATGGTTTTTTACATAATAAGGAATTAGATGTTTTAATGAGATACATGCTAAAAATATTAGGGATATAAGCTAAATGTTATAACTCAAAATTTGCAAATGAATTTTTAAGCAAATTCTTAGGGCGTTGAAACCTTTGGGGTTAGAATGTCCCCGTCCTGGAGGTCCGGTGACCCTCTGTGCCCACTGGTACTAGGTCACCTAGCCCCGGATGGGAATGTACTGGTGAGCCTCTGCGCTCACGGGTTTACTAGGGTCACCTTGTCCGTACGGAATGTCCTGGTGAGCCTCTGCGCTCACGGGTACCAGGGTCACCCGGTTCCGGATCAGAATGCCCCGGTGAGCCTCTGTGCCCACTGGTACTAGGGTCAGCTTTTCCCAGGTCTCCATTCGTCGTAGGTACCTGGTCTGTCCCCCTTGGTCGCTGGGGCATTGAAAAATGGTAATGCACTTCCAGCGTTGAAAAACTGGTGGCGTGTCATGCTCGTGGAGTCCTGAGCCGATACTAGTGGGACATTTGCGTATTTGTCCTCGTTCGTACAACGTGCACGCATCTGGCCCACGGTCGTTTGTAGTTATGCTGGTTCAACCCAATGACATGGTAGTTACGAGGTCCTTCCACGGAAGATACTGTTGCGGGCAATCCATGCTGGTCCACTGTTACTGTAGTTTCGGACGTAAAACTGCATCTCCGACATGGAAAGTACGACCCCCAGCAGGGGGGACTGGTTCTGGGCGGGTTTTGGTAGTTGTGTGATCAGGATGCAGCGCATCCAAACTGTCCGAATTCTTCTCCCCATAAGGAGTTCTGCTGGGCTTTTCCCGTTACTGTGCTCGGCGGCTGTGTTGAGTCAACAGGTGCCTCGAAATTTCCCTGTACAACAGGTGCCTCGCAATTCTGTATTGGATGTCTCCTCCCTCTGAAGAAATCTTCTTTAGTGTTGTCTTGACAGTTTGCACCACTCGTTCTGCTTGTCCGTTGGTTGCCGGATGGTATGGTGCAATGGTCACGTGACGTACATGATTGTTTGTAAGGAAGGTCTAAAAACTCTTTTGGGACACAAATGAAGTACCGTTGTCAGACACAAGGGTAGTAGGTAACCCGTGAGTGGCCCAGAGTGCGCGAAAGGTGGCGATCACTGCTGTTAAAGTCATGGATGACACCACTCGAACTTCAGTCCACTTAGAGTATGAGTCGACAACGATAAGGAACGTGTGTCCTTGGAATGGTCCGGCAAAGTCCACATGAATCCTACTCCAGGGGTTTCCGGTGGTAGGCCATGGTATGACTGGTGCTTTAGCCGGTGCGTGTTGGTGTTCTTGGCAAACGGTGCATGCCTTCACATAGGTCTCAATGTCTTTGTCCATGCCTGGCCACCATACATATGTACGGGCAAGCGACTTCATAACAACGATGCCAGGGTGGCACTCGTGTAAGATGTGTAGGACATTTTTCTTGCGGTTACTGGTATCACCACTCTGTTGCCCCAAATTAGGCAGCCATTATATACGAACAATGCGTCCTGCCGTACAAGGTAAGGGTTTGAACTCTGCTTCGTTTGGTAGACCATCCAGTAGGGTGAAATGGATTACTGACTGTAGCACCTTGTCATGGGGGAGTGAGGTCAGCTATGTTAGCTGCATTGAGATTTCGGTGTCTCGCTGCTTCTAGTAACAAGATCCATGTAGCGGTGGTGCTGGTGCGTCCCTGTCAGCCAGTTGAATCGGTAGTGGTAGGCGACTTAGCGCATCAGCATTGCTGTGTGTTTGCCTGGGTCGGTATATGATTTCGTAATCGTAGCCTGCAAGCATGAGAGTCCAACGCAGCATGCGGGGCAGACAAAACATCTGGTATAGGTTTCCTAGGGTTGAACAGCTTACTAGTGGTTGATGATCCGTGATGATGGTAAAAATGCCGGCCATAGACATACTGGTGATAATGTTTCACCCCATAGATGATGGACAAGGCCTCCTTGTCTATTTGTGAAAAATTTCACTTCGGCAGCTGTGAGCGTCCTGGGAGCCATACGAGATGGGTCTCTCCGTTTGGTCTTCAAACGTGTGTGAGAGAACTGCCCCAACGCCGACTGGGGATGCGTCACAAGCCAGAACAATATGTCCGCTCATTGTCGTAATGGGTTAGTACATCCTGCTGGTGAGGTTTTGTTTGGCATCCTCGAATGCTTGGTGCAGCCTCCAAATCCATGATAATTCATCTTGGAATTTGTTACACTGGCTGCTAGACTGTACAGAGGTTCAAATTTGGTAGCTCGTTGCGGTATGAATGCATTGTAGAAATTAAGGAATCCTAGAAGGATTGTAACTGGCCCTTGGTTTTAGGCTTCAGTGTGTTGCAACAGCTCTGATTTTATCATCTGTTGGACAACCCCTCCACATGTATGCGAAAGCCTAAAAACTCAACTTCGGGTGCACCAAAAAAACATTTCGCACCATTTAGTCTGATACCGGGTCTAGCAGTATAGTTAAAGACTATACGTAGCCCCTGTCATGCTCTTCCTTTGGGAGCTCCGGTAATCATTTTATCGTCTAAAAAATGACGTAACTCCCTCCAATCGGCTAACATTATGTCCATTCTCGTTGGAACACCGATGGTGCGCTGAGACCCATACGGCATGCGATTTAACCCCAAAAAGACCTCGATGTGTATTTATTGCTAGTATTTCTGAAGTTGTCTTTTCCACTTTTATCTGTTGAAAAACTTAGCCAGATCAAGCTTCGTAAACATCGTACTCCCACTCAAAGGGTTTAGAGTACAGAGGGATATTGTCGGCAAGGGTACCTTCGGATAGATTAGAGTTAACCGTTGAACGGGAGTCCCCACACAGACGTACTGCACCATTCCCTTTGAGTACTACTACAACGGGGGTAGCCCATTTAGAAAACTTCAGAGGGTAAAAGCTTTCTCGGTTAGCAATCGGTCAATCTCCTCCTCAAATTTATTTACCAGTGGGAATGGTACGCCTTGCTTTTAAAAACACAGGTGTATGCCCTGGTTGTAGAGGTACGATACGGGGGTCCCTGGTAATGACCTAACCCTTCCTTGAAAAGCTCAGGGGAATTCTACTTTGGGTTCACGTCGGTGCTTGGCCTGGCATTGTTCTTGCACTTGGTTTATGCCGCTGATATTAATGCCTAGGGTCTTGAACCCAATTTCGGGCCCAGAAGGGCTGGTCCCCGCCCCTGCCACAACTACTAGAGGTAAGCGGTGGGTAGTGTTCCCCATGGCAACCCGTGACTTGAGTCACTCCTAGAACCTTCAATGCTCTTGAGACCAGGTCGTTAACCCAAGTCTGGTTTGGGTCTAGATCCGGTTTCCGGTTACCCCATAGATTAAGGTAAGTGTTTCCGACATAAGAGAAACACCCGCTGCGGAGTCTACCTCCATTGGTAGGAGTACCCCCGTCCCCCCGTCAGTGTGATAAAATATTTACCCGGGGCTTTCGGAGCGAGTAATCTACTTTGTTTATTACGTTTTAAACTCATAAAAATCATTTCATATTGGTAGTGTCACTGGACCCCTGGTGACGCTAAGTTCATTTACCGCCTGATTACTCCTTGGTTGTTGAGTGTGTTGGGCTTGCTTATGCAAGAATACCCCCCGACATCCAATACAGAATTGCGAGGCACCTGTTTTTACAGAATTGCGAGGCACCTTTGACTCAACACAGCACGCCCAGCACAGTAACCGGGAAAAGCCAGCAGAATCCTTATGGGAGAGAATTCGGGCAGTTCTGGATGCGCTGCATCCTGATCACACAATACCAACCAGCCCGAACCCGTCCCCCCTGCTGGGGGGCGTACTTTCCATTTTTCTGTTTTGCTTTACAGACACTAGCAATGTGGCCTACTTTTTGGCAAAAATGGCATGTGGCATCTATAAATCGGCAAGTCTGTCCCTGATGGTCAGGCCACAGCGCATGGGACGAACTGTTCTGTTGGTGTGGTTGTCGGTGAGCTACCGGTCCTGGCTTAGCCCTATTGCGATTTTGATATTTTGGCCTAGTGTTTAGTACTGCATGCACTTCGGTTGTTCTGGGACCCTGCTGTATTATCGGTAAAAAGCCTATCGCTATTGTGCATTTCATTGCCGCCATGTTGCGTTCAGCAGAATCGCAGGCAGTACACATGTCTAGCGTTCGCCTTGTATGTCAAGTCGTTATTTCTAGAAGCCTACGTTGAAGGGATTCGTTCGTTGTACCAATTTACAAGCTGGGCTCGTAACCCGGGCTTTTAGGTCGTTATAACCACAATGTTGGGCTATGGTACGTAGCTCAGATAGGTAATCTAAGAGAGATTCTCCCTGCTTTTGGTGTCTACGGTGAAAAAAATTTAAAAAAGTCCACGATAACCGATGGCTTGACATCGAACTTATTTTTTATTATGATTATCAGTTTGCTCGTAGGTTTTGTCTATTACATTCTCTGGTGCAATGCTCGATGTAATGATCATATGATTTAGCACCTATAAGTGTAAGAAGGATTGCTTTCTTTACGGTCCGATTCCGTAATAGCATTTGCTTTGAAAAAGCATTCAAGTTTTCCCCTCATAGCTGGTCCCGCTATTTTTTCGGGATTTGAACTGGTCGACGGCTCCCAAATAAAGCCATAATACTAAGGCCTAGCGATGCCTTTGAGTAGCCTTTAAATCTGGTGACCTGGTAGGCCTAGGGGAATAGGTTGATGCACGTAGGGCCCAGGCCTAGGCTTTAAAGCACATGGTAATTTGTCTCGAGCCTAGCCTTACACGTCGGTAAGATCCGATCCTGCGTCGCCACTGATTTGTTTTTTTGGGGGGCTAAACATATTTTACGTAATAAGGTATGCAATATTAGGTTTTTAACGTACCTTGGTTTTATTGTGGGTGCACATTACATGAATCAATTACATTAGAACTAGCAAGGCTTGGCGTGGTGGGCAGCCATGTTTTGGAGAATGCGCTAGAGAGCGTAGTTCATAACTTCAAAGTATAGGGGGCAGCAGTAAACAACTCGGAAGTGTCTATAAATATGGCGCAAGGTTTGAATACACTTCAGGACCCTATCCAGGATGGCCACCTCTCCTCCTTCCTTATGGGGAAACTTCTTTCTCTTCATTTTTCCCAGTACGCATGGTTCACACGGTTCTTGTGCTCCCATTGCTGGCTCAGGTCCCAACTCCAGCACTCCTAACCTCCCCATGGATTGTAGGTTAGGGTGCCCCAGCCTAGCATGCCACATGGACTGTGAAACTCGAGAAGCTTTCTTGAAATTTTTGTTGTACTCCTCCTTTAGACCACTGATACTCACTCCTCCAATGGTTGAGACAAAGTAGAGACGACCAACCCTGTGTGCTTGGAAAATCAGGTTTCCGTCTCTCAGCACCTTGTTGATACCATCCTTAGATCTGAATTCTAGGCCTTTCTCGTCTATTTGTCCCTGAGATATTAGATTGTCCTGCAGGTTGGGGACATAAAGCACATCTGTCAGCTCCACATCCTTTCCCCCACACTCCTCGGACATTTGGATCGTAATCGAGCCAATCCCCGCAATGGCCAACGGGGTACCATCCCCTATTTCTACCTCACCTGAGTACTGCTTCATGGAGTGAAATAGGCTCCTTTTCCCCGACATGTGGTCAGAAGCTCCCCCGTCCAAGATCCACACCCCACTCTCTCCAGGTGAGAACTTCTTAGCATATAGTGCAACATGCTCCCTTGTCGCAACTTTAGCTCTTTTTGGTGGGTCTTGGCTCTTCTCTTCTCTCTCCGTCTTCTCCTTCTCTTCTGATTCTTTAGCTTTAGGGCAGTTTCTTCCGATGTGCCCTTCGCCTCCACAGGCATAACAGAAGAACTTGTACTTTCTTTCTTTTTCCTTTTCTCTCCCGCACTAGATTTCCCTTCTTCCTTTTCATGGTAGCTTCTCTGAGGTCGCTGTCTCTCGTTGGCCTTGTTTGCCTTGAGTGCCAAGTGAACACTTTCAGACTTTGCTGCGATCTCCTTCTCACACTCGATCAAGATCTGCTTGATCGTGGAGATCTTCACCTTGTCCGGTTGCGCACATAGGGTTTTCACGGTAACCTCATATTCCGGCGGGAGTCCAGATAAACAAGATAGGCTAGCTGCCGGTCATCTATCTGCAGCTCGCTCATCTGAAGCATCCTGTTCATATTTACCATCTGGTTGATGTAGTCTGTTACGCTCTTCTCGCCCTTCACCATCGTGGCGAGCTCCCTTAGTTTGAGCATGCCGCCATACTCACTGTTCTGGTGGCATTGTTCCTCCAAAGTCTTCCACGCCTCCGACGCAATCTCGGTGTCGAGAATGTCGTTCATTAAGTCGTCTCCAGTTGATTTCATGATTAGGGCGAGCGCAGCATAGTTTTTCTGGCGCCTTGCCCTCACCTCGGTGGCGTTGGTGACATAGTCGGGCTCGTCGTTGTACCCGATAACCGCTTCCCAGCATTCTTGTTTCAGCATTTCTGCTTTTATTCTTGCCTTCCATGCTGAGAAGTTGTTTCTGTTGAGTCGTGGAACGTGGTGGTGATTGTCTTCTCCCGATGGCAACATCTTGACCGTCTTAACCTCACTTCGCGAACGTGTCTAGGGCCCTAGGCCTAGGCTAGGCCTACTTGTCCAGTTGGTCTCCCGTATCTCCAAAACGTGACTGGATTTCTGCGGTGATTCTTTTCCTTAGTGCCTCTTGCGTTCCTGGGCCCATAACCTGTTGTTTTATTACTACTTTGCTTGAGTGGTGAGGAACTTAGGGAAGAAGAATCAGTAGGCCTACGTACGTGTATCTTGTCGAGGTTTTTATTCCAGACGAACTACAGCAACTGCCAACTACAGCAAGGTGTTTACATCATCAGCCACCAGGGGCAGCACAAGGCAGAGATGTTATTTTGTTTTTGCTACTACCAACTTAACAATTTAAAAGTACAACACTTAATCTTAAGTAGAACAATGTCCTCAGTGACCATAATATCTCCGAGGGTCAGGGGAGGTAATGGGGCGTTGATGCCGAACGATTCAGATCTGGGTGGAGGCGTAAAATTAGATTTAAATTTTGCACTTAAAGCTTCTGCTATGTCCTTAGGGTCACGAAGCAATTTGTCTCCTGCCCTGAAAAATTCTGGAGCCGTACTTCCACTTTTCCCACGAATAAATTTCCAGACATTTTTGGGATTATTTGATGTGCCTAGTTTCCACATGTAACTGTGATGAGATTGACGTGTTAGACGCTTTACATTCTTCTTAGCTTTGCAATATTTCTCTAAATTGCTAGCACTTGGGCTCTCTTTCCAACGCTTGTATAGTTTGTCACGTTTCTTGATGAGGTTAACAATCGAATTTGTGATCCAGGCTGGTCGCTGCTTACCACTGATAGTGACTTTGGGAATAGTTCTGTCGACATTTAGCCAGAAGGTTGTCTTCCATTGATGCCAAAACCGTTCGATGTCATTGTTAACCGCTAACACTGGTAGGTTGTTAAATAATAGTCCTCGTAGTTGATCCCAATTAGCCCTAGTGTATGCTTTGCTTGTATGCTTGTATGCTTGCTTTGTATGCTTTCTTAAAGATAGTTTTTATCTTAGGTTTTTCCATTTTAAGTGAGGTGAGAATAGCCTCATGATCACTCACTCCTGGAATCACCTGCACACTGTTGACAATGTGTGTCTCGTTGCATAACACTAGGTCCAGAAGAGACTGTTTTGTGGCGGTGATCCTGGTTGGCTCCTGCACTAGCTGATTTAAAAAGAGGTCATCAAATGCCGTCAGATACTCTTCTGCTATTTTGCTATTGGCACGATTTATTGCATTTATGTTCCATGTAATATCCAAATTGAAATCCCCCAAAAGCAAAACAGCCCTAAATTTCTTCATTTCTTTTTGGACTAGTTTTAGAGAAGCTAGCATTTTATTATCATGTTCTGGGTTAGTTTTCGCTCTATAAGCGGAACCACAAAGTATTTTTTCCCGACCAACCCCATCTCAACCCAAACTATTTCCGCGTCCGTCTCAAGATCCACACGCCTCACTGCAGCAAGTTCCGGCCTCGTGGCAATAAGCACTCCACCTTCTAGAGACTTTCTGTCTTTTCTAAACACTGTATAGGTGTCGCCAAAAAGTTCCCAGTCACTCACTGATGCAGTAAGCCAAGTTTCACATGCACAAATAATTGATGCATTTTGAGCCTCAAGCCACGCTCGGATGACGGTTGGCGTTATTTAAACTTCTTGCATTGAAGGACAGCACTGACATGTTGTTGCAATGATTAATAGAAACGTCACCAGTATCAGAGTCCATGCTACTTCCAAATAGAGAATCAGAGAACTGTGGTACAGTACATTTCCAGCAAGTGTACTTTTCAGTTCCTCTAGCAATCAGTCTGTATTCTCGCCCTGTGATATCTGCGCATGTTTTGTGGATTGGTGACAAGCACTTTGAGCAATTTATAAAAATTTGGTTTTTTCTTCCACCTAAAAGGCAAACGCCACAATAAGTGGCTCGTGGGGGTCCGGGGTTCAGTTCAATATCGCCGCTGAGGGCAAGTATCAGTAGAACGACAACACTGAGCGCCAAGGTGGGTTCCCGACGACGCCGAGACCGAGGTCTGCCTCTAACGCAATTCCAGAACATAACAAGCATTCTATACGATAATTTAGATCCACACAGCGTGTAGGCCAAAACTTTACATTTACCCACAATCAATAAGTTTTCATGCAATTTGTTGCAATGTATGGTTAGATGAATGTTATGCTGTCGAAACAGTGACGCTCTGGAAAACGTCAATGCTTGTCTGATTATTAAAAATACCAGGATATAAAAAAGCATTCTGCTCAGAACACCTCTGCATGCTACCATTTTGCTAGTTGACACTTGGATGCAAAGAATTGTAGATTTGTATCTTTGTTTATAAGATCTTTGGTGATCCAGCAAAATAAACTGTCACCTGTTTAAAATTTTAACTTTCACATTATGTTGTAACTAGGAAAACGCTTAAGTCCCGCCGCGTTGTTGGATGAGCGTAATATTGGTGCATTGAGCTGCCATTGTGTTATGCGGATTTTCTGTTGTTCTGTGAAAAAATTATTACTAAGTCGAAGATTTTTTAAAAATTAAATTAAATAAAATTAAAAATTTACTTAATTTTTTTATTAATCGTAATTTTTAAAAAAGAAAAAAATCGTAAAATTGGGATTTTCATAAGAAATAATTATTCGATTGCGCTCAAATTTAATACGAATATATTAATTCATAAAATTATGGTTCTGTGAAAAAATCATTACAATAGGATAAAGCATGTAGTTGTTATAAGTCAAAGAATTGTTTTAAAAAAGAAAAAAAACTGTAAAATTTCGATTTTCATGAGAAACAGTTTTTAGATTGCGCTCAAATTTCACAAGAATATCTAAATTCATGTAATTAAGGTTCTGTGAAAAAATAATTAAAATCGGATAAAGCATGTAGGTGTTATAAGTCGATTTTTTTTAAATCGAAAAAAATCGTAAAATTGCGATTTTTATGAGAAGAAATTTTCGATTGCGCTCAAAAACGTGGCAGTTCTAAGTTCAGAGATTTCGAAGGCCTCCATAAAATTTCATCACAATTGGAGTATCGGTTTAGCCGGAATCGTGTTAACAAACACACAATAATACAAACAGAAAAAAAAAGAATGAAAGAAAAACATTCCGGATTTTTTTCTCCAGTTTAGTGAAATGGAATCTTCGCTTCGCTCGCTACGCTCATCAAACTCTCCCAAACAAACTGTAGATAACATTTACCCGATGAAATTAGGGTTCACACAGTATTATAAGATAAAAATTAATGTCAATTAATACTTTAAAAGAAAAAATATGAAATGAAAAAAAAACATGGACTTTCAGATATTTTACAAGTCCAGTTCAATAAACTCACCGCCTTTTTGTGGTAGGTTGTATCAGACATGTATGGCCTGTTGTTTCAGACATATTGTTGGTGGGTTGTATCAGACATGTATTGCCTGTTTTTTTTGACATATGTATGGTGGGTAGTATTAGACATATATGGCCTGTTGTTTCTGACATATGTATGGTCGGTTGTATCAGACATGTATGGCCTGTTGTTTCTGACGTATGGTTGGTGGGTTGTATCAGACATGTATGGCCTGTTGTTTCTGACATATGTATGGTGAGTTGTATCAGACATGTATGGCCTATTGTTTCTGACGTATGTATGGTGGGTTTGTTACATTTATTTGTGTTTTATAACCTAATGTCTTTTTGAATTTTGCCGGTATATATTCCACCGCCACCTTGATGTATATTCTTTGTTTGTAACTTCCCATTTCCGTTGTATCCCCCCTCTCTTCCTGTTTCTGTGAGCACACTTGACGTGCAGAAAACGTTGTAACATTTTCATACAATAAACCACAATTAATCTATATAAATGTGCAATTCTTTACTTTGCCTAACAGGTTATGGGCACAGACACGCAAACTAACGTAAGATATCATGTTCTACAATCGTTTTATCTTCGTAAATTGTGATAGTTTGATTGTGAATTCATAAGTGAGGTTAGTTTTCGTAGCGAAATCGACCGTAAACATGTCGTTTCCAGCAGTTTCTTCGCATGTACCTACCATCGAAAACTAGAGGGTCAAACAAATTACTCAACATGGAAATTTGCTATGAAAATGAGCCTAATGCTCGAGAGCCTATGGAATCTGGTGGATGGCAGTGAACCTATAACGGACAAGAACAAGGATAGGGACGCACAGGCACTAGCCAAATATGCCTGACTGTCCAATCCACTTGTTATGTTCATGTCCAAACTGCGACTTCATCCAAGATGGCATGGGATAGCCTACAATCTGCTTATGAAGGGTCAAGTATGAGTCACGTTTTTGACCTGACTAGACGGTTATTTAACAGTCGTCAGTCCCAATTTTCGGCAATGGAAGAATTTGTGAACAGTGTCATCACAATTCATCGAAAATTAATTGATATGGTGAGACCATCGAGGACAAATATCTTTCATTTGTGCTCATGAACGGTGTTGACGAGTCCTATGAAACGCTCATCATGATGTTGACACGGGACAAAAAGAAGACTCCGCCTTCCGAAGAAGTCAAGATCGCTCTTCTTGAAGAAAGTTCCCGCAGAGTACTAAAGGGTCACGATGAAAATTCGACTGCATTGATGTCTCATGGTGCTACTACTAAGAAAAAACCTTGGAGGAAAAATGTGAAGAGTGGGCCTAGGCCTAATCCTACAGGTACTGTTAATAAAGTAGTATGTTACGAATGCAATGAAAAAGGACATAAGCGTCCTGATTGTCCTAATAGAAAAAAAAATCAAACATCTAATTCTAAGACTAATGATAATAGTAAATGGAATAAAAATAATTCCGGTAGTGATAGCAATATTGGTGGTGCTTCAAAAAATAAGCCTACTACTATGCTATCAGATTCAGCATTTCTGACCTCCGTGTCAAAAGAATCTTGGGTATTAGATTCGGGAGCAACATGTCACATGTCTCCAAATAAAGAATGGATGACTGATTTTAACTTTCGCAATCAGGATATTACTGTTGCCGATAACAGTAAAATATCGTCAAATGGTGTTGGCGACATACTCACTAACTTTAAGTGTTCCGATTCCGAGGAAATAGTTCCTAAGATTGTTAAAAATGTTATTCATGTACCTAACTTGGCAACAAATCTTTTATCTGTTTCAAAAATAACTGAAAAAGGATATGTTGTGACATTTGATAAACATGGGTGTAAGGTGTATGATGAACATCTCATATCGTTAGATGTTGCACCTGAACTCACTGGAACTCTCAAAGGAGGTATCTATACATTAGATCAAAGTGAACACAATACAGAGCAAGTGAGGGCTTTGGCAGTAAGTAAGCCTATTTCTGATCATGAATTATGGCATCGGCGATTAGGCCACTTAAATCGTAAGGGATTAAACTCACTCAAGCAAGGCCTTGTAAAAGGGATATGTTTGATAATGAATGTTTAGATCCATGTACAGTATGTTTAGAAGGTTAAGCAGACTGTGACCAAGTTCCCAAAGTCTGGGGGGGAAAAGAGCAAAAGATTTGCTTGAACTAATTCATGGTGACATAATGGGTCCCATGGAAGAACCCTCTTGGTCCGGCTCTAGATATTGTCTAATATTTGTTAGACGACTACAGTCGTAAAACTTTCGGTTATATGCTAAAGGAAAAAAGTGAAGCTTTCTCTCCAAATTTGTAGAGTTTAAAGCAATGAACCGAGAAGCATACAGGTAAGTCTATAAAGGTGATTCGTACCGATAACGGTGGGGAATTACCATAATGAGTTTGAAAATACTTAAAAAATAATGGTATTGTCCATCAAAAAAACTATCCCTCATACTCCCCAACAAAATGGAGTAGTGGAACGCACAAATCGTACATCTTATGGAGCGTGTTAGATGTATGCTATTTGATTCAGGTTTGAAAAGAAGTTTTGGGCTGAGGCCATGAACACTTCTATTTACATAAAGAATAGATGTCCAACTGCGGCAATAAAGAATGCTGTTCCTGAGGAAGTTTGGACTGGTGAAAAAATAGATGTGTCGCACCTTCGAATTTTTGGTAGTAAAGCGCAAGTTCATATTGCCGGATGAAAAGCGTAGAAAACTCGACAAAAAATCGGTTGAATGCATCCTTGTAGGGTATGGCGAAACTACTAAGGGTTATCGTCTGGTACGCGCAGACAATCCTAAAACCTTGATTTTTGCTCGTGATATTGTAATCATAGAGTCAGCTGCAGGAAATGTAATATCAAAATCAGACAGTAAGCATAACTCTGAAGTTGAACCTGTTACCAACATACAGATCCAACAGCAGGGTGCATCCCATCGACTGATGATGATAATGCAAATGACTTGGAAGATTATCTTTACAATGATAATTCTAGTGATGTTTCAAATGATAGTCATGAGGAAAATAGTGATGTCGAGGAATTTAGAGGTTTTGATTTGGAACCTGTGCAGCCAATATTATTCGGAAATAGATACCCGACTAGACATAGAAAACCTTTAAAGGACGAAAACTATGAATAATGCAGGTTTTTTCTTTCTTAATTCAAAATGATAACCATAATCTTGTGTAATAAACAAACAAGATCCTCAATGTGTAAATGATGCTCTAGAGCTACTGATAAAGATCTATGGAAACAAGCTATGAATGAGGAAATGCATGCTTTAACCAATAATGAAACCTGGGAATTAGTTGACCGTCCAACTATAAAAATGTTGTCAAATGTAAATGGTTTTTAAAAGAAAGGTTTAGCACAGATGGCTCTGTACGCCATAAGGCAAGGCTTGTTGCCAGGGGCTTTTCTCAGAAATATGGTGAAGATTTCTTGGATACCTTTGCACCTGTAATTCGATTAACATCGATACGTATTTTGTTCGGACTAGCTGCAAAATTAGATCTTGAAATGGATCATGTAGATATCACCACAGCTTTTTTGAATGGTGAGTTGAATGAGGAAATCTATATGGAACAGCCAGAAGAATTCCTTAAGCTAGCTATGAAAATAAAGTGTGTAAGCTAAAGAAGGCTATATATGGCCTTAAACAGGCGGCACGTTCATGGAATGCTAAATTAATCTTTTCTTGTTGAAACTTAATTTTGTCAAATCAAAATATGATCCATGTGTGTATGTTAGGAAGCAGGATTCCAATCTTATTGTAATAGGCCTTCATGTTGATGATTTTTTTCATTTTCTCTAATAACAAGTCAGAAACTGAGGAACTCAAAAAACAAATCAGCCACAGCTTCAAAATGAAGGACATAGGAGAATTGCAGGAATGTTTGGGATGAAGGTGATCAGAGATAGAAAATCTGGTACAATCAAACTAAATCAATCAAAGTATGCAGAAGAAGTTCTTGCTAGATTTGGTATGGAGGGTTGTAAGGCTGTAGGATCCCCGATGGATGCAAACTTAAAACTTGAGAAAGAAGTGGACGGTAAAAAGAATGGTGAATACCAACAAAATAATTGTGGCGTTAATGTATCTTTCTGTGTGCACAAGACCTGACATAAGTTTTTCAATTAGTTATTAAAGTCAATTTAATAACTGTCATGGAACGAAGCATTTTCAAGCAGTGAAGCGTGTTCTAAGATACTTAAAGGGAACACTAGATTATTGTTTATGTTTACTAAAGGAGAAGGTAAACTTGTTGCATATGCAGATGCAGGTCGTGGAAACTGTGTAATTGACGGCCACTCATATTCTGGTTGTATTTTAACATACAATGATGGACCAGTAAGCTGGTTAGCTAAGAAACAAAAATCTGTAGCACTTAGTTCAACCGAAGCTGAATATATTGCAATTTGTGAAGCATGTAAAGATATTGCTTTCATAAAAGGATTAATATCAGAATTGCAAAAGGATTTAGGGACGGTAACAATTTTTAATGATAACCAGAGTGCTGGTAAACTTGTTGAAAACCCTGTTTTTCATAATAGAACTAAACATGTTGCAGTCAAATATCATTATGTTAGAGTGTTGGCTGAACAGGGTGAAGTAATTGTAAAGTACATGGCAGGGGAAAAAATGCCAGCAGACATACTTAAGCTCTGTCAAAAGATAAGACACTCAGTTGCGTTAAAGGAATAGGTCTAAATGCCTAAACTTGTGTTGTCACTTAAATGTTTAAAAGTCATTAAGTGAGGGTGTTACATTTATTTGTGTTTTATAACCTAATGTCTTTTTGAATTTTGCCGGTATATATTCCACCGCCACCTTGATGTATATTCTTTGTTTGTAACTTCCCATTTCCGTTGTATCCCCCCTCTCTTCCTGTTTCTGTGAGCACACTTGACGTGCAGAAAACGTTGTAACATTTTCATACAATAAACCACAATTAATCTATATAAATGTGCAATTCTTTACTTTGCCTAACAGGGTTGTATCAGACATGTATGGCCTGTTGTTTCTGACATATGTATGGTGGGTTGTTTCAGAAATGTTTGGCCTGTTGTTTCTGACATATGTATGGTGGGTTGTATCAGACATGTATGGCATGTTGTTTCTGACATATGTATGGTGGGTTGTATCAGATATGTATGGCATGTTGTTTCTGAAATATGTATGGTGGGTTGTATCAGACATGTATGGCCTGTTGTTTCTGACATATGTATGGTGGGTTGTATCAGACATGTATGGCCTGTTTTTGGATGAGCGAAGCGAAGACTTCAATTTCACTGCCCCTCAAAAAATTTAGCTACAATGTTTTTTGTTTTTTTTTCTGTCTGTTTGTTCGCTCGATTCCGGGCAAACGGCATATGCGATCTTGATGAAAATTGAAGGGGACCTTCGAAATCTCTGAACTTAGACCTGCCACGTTTTTGGGTACATTCGAAGAAATATTTCTCATGAATATCGTACTTTTACGATTTTTTTTCAATTTGTAATGCGATATTTTCTTGATATTTGGTCCGCGGCCGGGCAAACGGCTACTCCGATCTTGATGAAACTTAATGGGAACGTTTGAAATCACTAAAGTTAGATATGTTATGATTTTAGGGGCAATCGAATAAATATTTGTAATGAATATCGTACTTTTACTATTTTCCCCATTTTAAATGCAATATTTTCGTGATATTTGGTCCGTGTCCGGGCAAACGGCTACTCCGATCTTGAGAAACTTTGTGGACCGTTTGAAATCACTAAAGTTAGATATGATTTGATTCTGGTGGCAATCGAATAAGTATTTCTAATGAATATCGTACAACTTTTCGTGCAGCTTCGATATGACCTGGCCGCCCCGCACCTTTTGACTACTCCCTGCACGCACGCAGCAGTGAGCCTCGCCTTGCTGTCAGCCTGTTCATTGCGTGCAGCTTAAAAGTGGTCTTACGCAAACTAAAAGCTCATCCATCAACGCGGCGGGACTTTAGCGTTTTCCTAGTTTTAAACATATGGTGGGTTATGCGCAGTCTCCAATACCTCCGCACAGGCGCGAGTGTACCAAATTGAAGCGTCAATCCCACCCATTCAAGATGGCGGTTTGGCGTTTTAATTTATGCTTTTTTAATGCAATAAAGTACTTTACTGGATTGTTTGATATGGTTTTACCTTGTGCAGCATGGTATTGAACAACCAGAAACAATGCAAAGTTATTGCATACGGGAATTTAGTAATCATTTTGGTGTTAAAGTCTGATATGCTCACCTGCCAAACTGGCGGCCATCTTTAAAAATATTTTTTCGATTAATCGCTCCCATCTAATTAACATGCAAACATCACCCATTCAAGATGGCTTCCAATTGTCCCGGAAGTGGACCTCTGACTGCTAGTCTAGCCAATTATATGGGATGTCTATGGGTTGTATTAAGACATATATGGTGGGTTGTGTCAGACATGTATGTTCTCTTGTTTCAGACATGTATGGATAAAGACGTCACCCTCCATGTGTCCGTCACAAACCCAGCGCTGAATGCTCTATCAGAAGTTTGGCTTCAAGTGGAAGAGTTTGTGCAAGACTTCTACGATAAGTATTTGCCGATTGAATCAACTGTGTGCAAACATGCACTCTTCTTACGACTTAGACGGTGAAACACTGAACAGTACACACTGGACTTGGTTTTCACTTGTATGCAGTGCTGTGAATTGAAAGTGTTCTAAGTTCAATATCTCGGTTAGAGCGGAGTTAAGTAGTTAGTGTGTGAACTAAACTCAAATTGATTGTAACTTATAATCCATTGCCTGCTCAATAAACAATCTGTACTTTATCTTGTACAGTACGAAATATTAAAGTGTTTTATTGGATGAGCGTAGCGAGCGAAGTCGAAAACTTCAACTTAACTGACCCCTCAAAAAATTTAGCTCCAATGTTTTTTTTGTTTTGTTTTTTTTGTTTGTTTTTCGTCTGTTGTTTGTTCGCACGATTCCGGCAGACGGCATATGCAATCTTGATGAAATTATGACAGGACCTTCGAAATCTCAGAACTTAGACCTGCCACGTTTTTGGGTACAATCGAAGAAAAATTTCTCATGAATATCGTACTTTTACTATTTCTTTCGATTTTAGTGCGAAATTTGCGTGACATTTTCCCCGATTCTGAACAAAAGGGTGGGGCTAGAACGTTCATATTGCACATGGACATTAAGGTTATGGTGATGTGTAATAACTTTTGAAAGAAAAAAATGAAAAAAATAGCCAGAATCCATAGAAATAAAGGTTTTAAAATGAGTTTTTTTAGGTTTAAAATAACAATCAACAAGTAAGAATAGAAACTTGACAACAATCACCTACAATGCATTCAAAAAGCACTTGCAAAGGAAAAGTGGTCCTACGCAAATTAAAAACCTACAAAAACGCTCATCCATCAATGCGGCGGGACTTTAGCGTTTCCATAGTTTATATACTTGGATGGCCAAGAGGTGTTGACTGCCTCAAACCTTTGATTTCTGCCTGTTTTGCATACTAAAATTTGCATATCAACTTTAATTTCAATTTGTTAATCAATTTCTTTATATATATTTATAATCTGCATAAATGTAACTCCAGTTCTAATGAACATCAATATTAATTATCATTGAAATTGGTTATTTTTAAAAATAAATTCAAGGTTGCAGAAGCATCTTGAATTGTTTTCGGCTAGGACCAAGGCCTGAATACGCAGTTTTGGAAAGATAATTGGTTTCATCACGAAAATGTTTGAAAGGATCGAATGTGTGGTTTTAAAGAATGAAATGTCTGGTCGCCAAGCTAGCTGCCCGACACAAAGTCTGGAGTTCGTTCGGTGCAGTCACAGAGAGCGGACGTGGTTTGTAAACCGGTCTGAGAGAACTACAGGCCTATGGCTGTAAGTTTGTTTAGGCCTATCGCGTGTTTGTGAATTACTGTGTACTTTTTCTTCTCACTCTCTGAAATGATGAAAGTTTAAAACAAGAAGAAAGAAAACGAAGACGGTGATCAGGATAGTCCGAGTGTAGACAAAGGTGCACGGAGTTCGTTTTCGCGGACTTTGACGTTATCTCGCAACAGTTTGGAAAGCATTCAAGAAGATGCCTCGGGATTCCAGACTTTGGTCTCGGCAGTGAAAATGTTGATTGCGCCAATGACTGAAATTAGCAATTTTGCAAAAAAACAAGATCTTATGCTTGGTGAGTCGACAAATGCTAATCAACGTCTGTCTGAGAAAATAGATACTCTCTTAGCTGAGCTTAGTTCGTGTAAGAAAGAAAATAAAGAACTGAAAGACGAAAATATTCGCCTCGCATCCCAAGTCAACGATCTCGAGCAATATTCGAGAAATTATAATATTGAGGTACAGGATGTTCCGGCAACTCCTAAGGAGTTGCCGGAACACCCAGTCCTGGAGAAGATACGTATTCAATAGTGAAGATTATTGCTGACGTGATACGCAGTGATATCATCACTGACGATATCGAGTATTGTCATAGACTTCGGGTCACAGATGCAACCGAGGATAAGCCTGCGCCCATTGTTGCCAAGTTTCTACTCGCGCCGTGTGAAGGAGGATATCTTGGACCAGAAAAAGAGAAAAAGAAGCTAAGTGCTAAGGAAATTGGATTCCCTACGTCGAAAAATATTGTTTTACATCAACGAACATCTCACTAAGGTAAACAAACATTTGTATTGGTTAGCACGTAACAAGAGAAAGCAGGGACAAGTTTGCCTGGACTAAGGGCGGCAAAGTTTTCCTCCGTGAAGACGAACAATCACCCGTCATATTAATAAGGAGTGAAACTGACATTCCGCCTGTGGTGTCTTAGTGTGTTTGTTTGCAGTGTGTGTCTAACTGAATGGAGATTTGGGAAGAGTTAGATAACAGTGATACTATTGAATGTACTTATATCGATGACATTAGTGGTTGGTATGCGGGCGGTGACCGTGGTTTGTCAATCATCTCGAAAATTATTCACATAAACATTCGATCTATAAATAAACATTGGGACGAGTTGTGTTTTTTTTTGCAAGATGTCATAGGGTTAATCGATGTTATAGTTATAAGTGAAATTTCTAATTGTGACGTAAATTTATATAATTTGCAAGGGTATAGCAAAATATCAAAGCAAAGGTTAAGCAAACTTGGTGGTGGTTTACTTGTATTTGTCAGGGAAACAGTGAAATTTGTTGAGATAAACGTTGATTATGTGCATGCAGAAGCGCTATGCGGTACGATTTACCTTAATGATGTGTGTGTTTATTTGTTAGCTCTGTATCGTCCTCTGTGTGGTGTTGCTGAACAGTTGTAGGAACTGTAGGAAGAAGAAGAAGACTTCACCAAGGTGCGTAAGTAATTCTACGCCTGGCTCCTCACAATAATATATGATTGGTATGGATAAATATTGTATGTAACCTAAAGGAGATAATAAACAGGTATATGTAACATTTATATTCATTTACCAAGACATTACATGGTGGCAACAAGTGGGATTAAGGCACAAAACAGCTAAAAAAGTGTGCCCTAACAAGTGACGCCGGGAAACCAAAGAGTTTAGACGGAAGATATCATACTCGACGCACCAGGAAGACCACAAATGTGAGTCACACAAGCAAAGTCAAAGATCTCTAGAAGAAAGACGTCAAACTCGACCACGAACAATGTCAGACACAGAGGAGGTAGAAAGTGAAGCTCCAGTAAATTCTGGAAGATATAGTAACTTTCAAAAAACCTCCCCCGGGAAAAATTTTCCCAACTGTTCAAATGGTTCAGAGTGGCGACGAAATGGAAAACGCAGATATGAAAGGTTCAGAAAATCTTCTGCATTAACAAAGATCAGAAGATAAACAAGTAAGCCACCTAGTGTATACTATGGGGGGATGATGCCGAAGATATTCTTGCGTCATTCAGACTTTCGGAAGGGGATGAAAGTAAGTACGAAATTGTCAAAGGAAAATTCGATACTCATTTTTGTCAAAAAAAAAAACCTAATTTATGAAAGAGCAAAATTTCATAAAAGGAATCAGTTGGAAGGTGAAACTGTTGATGTTTTCAAAAATAAAATGCATACAATGGTGAACGATGTGAATCCCCAAACCCGGAAAGAATAAATTTTACGGGACAGGATAATAATAGCAGAGTCGATAAAGAAGTTTCCCCTTTGGGGAGGTCCCCTTACCCCCAAAGTCAAAACGGAATCTAACGTCCTGCGCGCTGAGAGCGGCTCCAATGTGAACTAATAAAAGCACTGCACGCTAAATACGGTCAGTAGATTATCGATGTGCAGTGACGCTGAAATAAACAAAAAAACAGACGAAACGTCAAACTTCAATTTTATTTCAATCATATTAAGCCCTGGGCCCTAGTCTTTTAAAACGATTTACTTTTGATTTAATTATTGTACTAAAAAGTGTTGCACGGGCGTCACTGACATTTTTTTTGCGAAATAATTTGATATATCCCTTTGTTCAAGCCTAACCGACTAGTGTAGCCTAGGCCAAGGCCACAATACAGTTTTTAGACGTAAGTACGCCTTTGGCACTCAAATCGAAATCTTGAACAATACATATTTGTCGGCCTAGCTCCTAAGCTTAGGTCTACTCCATCAGAAATACCCTCATTAATAAAGAGAGTTTGCTTTATGCCAAAACATTCGCCAACATTCGATCGTATTTAATATTTTGACGTTTCGCCATTTGTCGTCATCGACTTTTTAACTACTAGTAGAAAGTGACTTACTTTTATTGAAGTAGTTCCATCAATCGTCACACAGAGTCGCGCAGAACGTTAGATTCCAACGCCAAAAACCGACTTTTTATTTAACCCAGGGCGGTATGGGGAGTTGGAGGACCTCCCCAACGGGGAAACTTCTTTATCGCTCTGATAATAGGAATCCTAGATGGTAACAGTCGGAAAGACTTCAAGAGGATCCTGATATGACCTTGAACACAGTCATAAGCCGAGTTTGCAACAGAGAGGCACTGAAAAGTCAGCAATTCGCCCAGGAAGTTCGCAACGGGTTTGACTATGTCAAGCAAAGCAAGCTAAAGAAACCAACTGAATGGAAAATAAACCTGATAAAAATAAGGGAAAATCAAATAAAGGCAAAAACTAAGTTGCACCACTGCAGTAGGCAACCCTACCATACACTCGACGAATGCCCTGCTAAAGATGCAGAGTGCTACAAATGTCGTAAAAAAAGTCATTTTGGTAAACGCTGTTACACAAAGAAAGTTGGTGAAGTCACAGAACAGTTGGAAGAAATATACATTGATTCAGTGGGCCTAGACTTAAAGTCGGAAAAGCCATGGCAAGTTGATGTGATTGTTAACCACAAGTGTTCTATTAATTTTTAAAATAACAGTGGCTGACGTAACCGTAATTGCAGAAAGACATTTCCCAAGACCTTAAAGGGAAGACCTAAACTACAAGCACAAACTAAGAAATTGTAGGACCGGGTAGTAGTCCCGATGAACACTCTCGGACAATTCAAGTGCACACTAGCAGTTGCAAGCAAGACTTCACAACAAGAGGTATTTGTGGTGAGTGACTTTTGGGACAATCCACTACTCGAAGACCAGCAATAGTCCGTTAGGAGTTTCTTAAAGTTACAAGAATCCAAGAGGTAAACGCACCCAAACAGGGAAGGGAAAGAATTTCCGGAAATATTCATGGACTCGGGAAGTTACCGGGAGTAAAACACAATTCGCCTAAAAGAGGACGCAAAACCATTTGCAATCAACACTCCACGCAGGGTACCAATTCCTCTTATGGACAAGGTTAAACTTCAGCTTGAGAAGATGGAACAAGAGAACGCCCATCTCGACGATTGAAGAACCGACCCGAATGGTGTGCGGCATGGTCGTCGTGGCGAAACCAACTGGAGTTAGGATCTGTGTCGACTTGACCCAGTTAAACAAAAGCGTCTTGCGAGAACGTACGATCATGACTGTGGTGTATTAAAAGTTCAAACCTCCCGCTTACTTGCCTCGCCCCCATTTACAAGGCGGTGTATAAAAGAGTATGGCGTCGCTTCCTTCTGACAATCTCATGCACAATATCATGTAGTAGATTTAGTACAATCTTTTAATAATAAATGATGTTTTAACAGCTTACCAGTAATCATGGCTATGCATTATTACGACCCTTACCTACCCCCACATACATACATAACAAAATTGGCGACGAAGATATGGATTTGGTAAGGAAATTTTTACATTACAGTTTACAATGCCTAAAACTAGTCCGAGCGTTTCTCAACCACGGGGTAATGCAAGTGGGCTAGTTGTTTCGATCGGACCGTTTAGGCCCGGGGAAGACCCATGGGACGTTTACGTCGAAAGGATCGAAATTGCATTCAAACGCCTTCGATGTGGCTGAATCTAAGAAGAAGAATGTGTTTTTCTCTGGCTTGGAAGCGAAACATTTGTGGTGCTACGCAACTTGGCTTACACCAAGGGACAACTCACTGATCTGTCGTTCAAAAGAGGCAAAGGACCTGCTTACAAGTAGGTACAGCCCTAAGCCTAGAAAACGTACACAAAGGTTTAGATTTCGCAAGCGTCTACAGCTAGAGAACAAAACTATACTCGAGTACCTACAGGAGCTCAGAAGTCTCAGTAAGCATTGCGAGTTCACAGACCTAGATGAGAATCTGCTAGACCAACTTTTGCAGGAGTCGGGACAAAAATTTTGCAAACCAAGCTGTTTGGCGGGGGGAGATCCATTACCTTCCAGAGAGCAGTTGAGATTGCTACGGCAGCGGAGACGTCGCAGCGAGATGTCCAAGTCTTACGCGGAAATGCGGGGGCAGGGGGCCCAAGTACACAAGGTCGTGGCTACAAGGTACATCGTACAAGGCAGGCAGAGGTAAGCCTAAGAATAATTTTGATTCTAGGCCTAGGCCTACTACAGAGGCAAATTCTGCCAAGGCATGTGCTATCGCTGTGGCAATGCAAACCAAAAGGGCCGATGCATGCGGGTGCTAAGAACCTGACATGTCACAAATGTCAGAAGACAGGCCATATTTCAAAGGTATGCATGTCCAAGTCTGGGAACAATACCAAGTTAGGGCCTAAGACCTCGGGTACAATCTGCTTACATCAGAGGTGGAAGACTCATATCTGTTTCTGTCTCAAGGTGGAGAAAGATAGACATGAGGGCTCTTTCAAGGTGGCTGTTGAGTTGAATGGAGTAGGACTTAACAAGGGAAGTGGACACAGGATCAAAACATTCAATCATTGGCATAAAACGTTTAGACGTCTATGGCCTACCGATCCTCCGCCACTAGCGCCATCAAAGTTCAAACTGCGAACCGGGGTCACAACAGGAGTTAGCAGTACTGGGAGTTGGCAACGGTAACCTTTTGCATATGGGAAAAAATTATGCCAGTTACACTATACGTGATGCAGACAGATGGGCCTAGCCTACTCGGCAGAGACTGGTTTCACCACTTGGGGCTGGCTGGGGACCAGCGTGAACCATTTTAGGGGGTAAGTGATGGCAATCTTCCTAAAGAATTGCATGGCCTAGAAAACGTTTTTGCGGGCGGGTTTAGGTTGTTACAAAGGGGAACCGGTTTCACGGGGAACTAGATCCAAATGCTACACCGGGGTTCTTTCGCAAACATCGGAGCCCACCCTATGCATTGAAAGAGAAGTCTGACCAGGCCCTAGAACAAAATGCAACGTGACGGGTAGTCGAGACTATAGCAAAAGGGGGAATGGGGTACACCTGCTTTTTTTTGTTGCCAAGCGCGACAACACTGTGCGAATTTGTGGTGATTATTCGGGGACGTCAACCCTGTGTTGAAGGTTGATATTTATCCTCTACCTACAAATACAGAAGTGTTTAACCACCTCTCTGGAGGATGCTTTTTCACACGGTTGGACCTCGATAGGGCTTACACCCAAGTACGAGTGGATGACGAGTCTTTCACGGGTACTTGCACTGAATACACAGCAAGGCCTACTACGAATGCTGTTCTTCCTTTTGGGGCTGGCGTCCGCACCAGCATACTTCAGAGACTGATGGAAAATCTTCTTAAAGGACTAGAAGGTGTAGTAATTTTCCTTGATGACTTACTCTTTCAGGAAAGACAAAGGAGGAATGCTGGGCCGAGAACGAGAGCTGTGTTGGAAGATTTGATACTGCTGGTTTACGTCTCAACTGTCTAAATGCGAATTTATTTTGCCATCAGTAGAGTTTCTAGGGTTTTTGTTTGGATAGCAAAGGAATCCACCCTACGGAGGATAAAGTACAGGCTATTCGACGGCACCCGCACCTACAAATCTGCAGCAGTTGGAGTCATTCCTGGGTTTCTTACATTCTACAGCGCTACATTCCGAATATGGCTACCAAATTTACGCCACTCTACGAGCTTACACGCAAGGGGCAGCAATGGACCTGGAGCCAGAAGCATGAGCAGTGTTTAAAAACGATGCCAAACAGCAAGCCCAAAATCTGTTTCAGGTACTGGTTCACTACAGTTTGACTAAACCATTAGTAATGTCTTGTGATGCATCGCCGTACGGGGTTGGAGCGGTACTGTCACATTCCGAGCCAGATGGTTTCCAAACCCTCCAATCCCCTTTCAAGTCTCGTACGCTACAAACGGCAGAGAAAAATTATTCTCAGCTAGATAAGGAATTTTTATCAATCATGTTAGGGTTAAAGAAATTCCACCGTTTTATTTATGGTCGAAAATTTGTCATATATACTGACCATAAACCATTAGTAGGTCTGCTTCGGCCAGGGCGAGTGTTACCTGATGTATTATCCCCAAAGTATGATGCGTTGGAAATTGACTTTAGGATGTTATCTGTATGATATCAAGTACCGTCCAGGTAAAGAGAATTCAAATGCAGACTTGTTGCAGCCGATTACCGATCCCAGGACCGGATTACACCAGAGTACCCGGAACCAGCGGATGTGTGGTTACTACAAGGACAGCCGCAGAACTTCCAATCTCGGTGACACCATACGTCTGGAGACGAAGAAGGACATCATTCTTTCTAAAGTTTTAACTGGTGTGCTACATGGCTGGGAACCATCGAAGTTACCGGTTGAGTTTCAAACCCCACCTTCGGAAAACAACGGGGTTATCGGTGGAAGGTGGGTGTCTTCTCTATGCCAACAGAGTAGTGATTCCCGAGAGTCTACGAGTCGATGTTCTGAAAAAGTTACATGCAGTCCATCAGGGAATCGTTGCGACAAAGGCAAAGGCCAGGAGTTATGTTTGGTGGCCAAACATGGACCGAGCAATCGAAGAAATGATTTGGCCATTTTACCCTCTTGTGCTGCAAACAAGCGTGCACCCACAACATCGAACGTGATTCCATGGAGTGTCCCCAGTCGACCGATGTCGCGTATACACATTTACTTTGCAGGGCCTACGGGAAAGGACATACATTCTTCATAGCTGTGGACGCTTACTCTAAGTGGCCAGTTGTGAAGAACACCCGGGGGTCACTTACGGCAAAGACAGCGATTGACGTTCTCCGAGACATGTTCACGGACTACGGGATTACCCCATGAGATCGTTTTAGATAATGCGGCAGCATTCAAAAGGGGAGGAGTTTCAAGACTTTCTTTACAAAAACCAAATTAAACACATAACCTCAGCACCTTACTCCCCCTGCATCTAACGGTTTGGCAGAACGTTATGTGTCAGACGGTTAAACAAAAACTTACGAAGTTCACGGCGGATTAAGTGCGTTTGGAGTTGGGAAACATTTTGTTAGCTCTGAGGACTACACCCAGTACCAGTACCGGGGTGACTCCCGGGAAAAGAAATGCTAATGGGCCGAAAAATCCACACAATGCTCGATAAATTACATCCCAACAACAAGACTTCTGTGGGGAGGAGAGTGCGGCTGTTCAAGCTCACAATCAGACTTTCCTAGCCGACATTTGCAGAAGAGGCTCAGTGATGTACCGCAACTATGGTCCTGGACCAAAGTGGCTGCCTGGGAAAAAATCGGGAAATACACGGGCCCAGGAACTTCAAACCCTCGAAGATGCCAGTGGGCAGTACGACGCGTACATCTAGACCAAATTTTACGCAGAAATTCGGTGGTACCAGTGGTAGCAAGGGGGACTCTTCCGAAGCTTCCCAAGTCCCGAATAGTGCTTGTGATGCCACCAGATGCTGGCAACTCCAGTGCTGTTATACAAAATGATAATTCTGTACAAGAACGTTGTACAGATTCCCAGGAACTATCTTTCGTTTAGGGTTCAGTCTCCTGTTGAGTTGACACCTTCAAAATCATAATTGGATGAGTAAATCAAACTCAACTAGTCGTCACTCTTCAAGGGCTTTCAAAGCCACCATCCTATTTTAAGGATTTTCATTGTTAGTTTTGGATCATGATGCTTTTGTTGATTCAATTATTAAATCTTAAGTTTTAGGTTAATTTCATTCAGTTTACAAGGTTTCATAGTATGTTTTCCCAAAAAACTGATTCCTGTATTACAATCTTATAGTTTCTTTTTTGGAAAATTGTGCTACAGTACCAAATCATTTCATTATTTTCATTTCATTTGGTACCTAAACTCACGTATACTTTGCAATTACTTTTTGCATTGTTGTATACTTTGAGGGGAGAATTTTGTGTATTCAAAGTTCAAACTCCGCTTATTGCCTCCCACATTTACAAGGCCGGTATAAAGAGTATGGCGTCGCTTCCTTCTGACAATCTCATGCACAAAATCATGTAGTAGATTTAGTACAATGTTTTATATAAATGATGCTTTTACAGCTTTCCAGATAATCATGGCTATGCATTATTTCGAGCCTTAAACCCACACCCACATACATACTAACAATGACTGCCCGTTGATACCCGCGCTGGCGGAGATCCAGGGGACGCGAAGGTATTAAAAAAATTGATGCTAATAGTAGTTTTTGGCAAATCTTTTAGATCCGGAGTCGGGAAAACTTACAACTTCCTGACACCCTGGGGGCGCTATTGCTTCAATCGGATTGCCCTTTTGGGATTTCAAATGCTCCAAAGTCTCCAGAGCAAAATGTCCAAAATTCTGGAAGGTCCCTTTAGGTGTGGTATGTGTAACAGACGTCATACTCTCTATGGTAGGGTAAAGGGAACACCGACATGCGCCTACGAAGGGTTTTTCAGAGAATGCATGAAAGAGGTGGTTACTTTGAAACTCACCAAAATGTCTCTTCTCTGTGCCTTCGCTAAAGGTTCCTAGGTACATAGTCGGAGAAGAAAGGGATAAATGTTGACCCGAGAAATAAAAGCGATAAATGAGATGCCCGCTCCAAACGCGTCTCGAGGTAAGAGACTCTTTGTCTAGCAAACCAAGTTCCTTAAGTTCCTCCTGACTTAGCGGAAAATGCAAAACCAATACGAGACCTTTCTCGTAAAAGACCCCCGTTTTTTTGGGACAAGCCAAACCTTCAGCATTGAACTATCAAACAAAAGCTTGTTTCAGCAACCAAAATCTTTTTTCTATGACGTCAACAAGAATACTAGACTCACAACAGACGCATCCTCGTATGGCCCTAGGGGCCATCCTGGAACAGGAAGTTTCAAAGGACATCTGGAGGGCCGGTCGCGTACGCGTCGAGGGTCTGAGTGATGCGGAGACGAGGTTTTGCATCCCCTCGAGAAAGGCATTGGCAATCACGTGGGCATGCTACAGGTTCGACCAATACTTGCTTGGTAAGTCATTCCATATTCGACGGACCATCTTCCCCTGTACCTATTCGGGAAGAAAGCCATTAGACGAGCTATCTCCTCGTTTATTAAGGCTCCGAATGAAACTTGATGCGGTATGATTAACCATATCACATGTTCCTGGTAAACTACTTTAAAAGTGCGGACGCTTTGTCAAAGCTCCAGTGGGAGAAAAAACCTACAAACCAAAATATTGCATGGAAGAAGAAAGGTAAGAGCAACGTGGAACAGGTGGGGTCTGATATTCCAGTCTAAAGTGCAGCGTTTAACTGTAATCAGAGAGGAACAACAACGGGACCCGGTATTGAAAAAAGTATCACAATACACCACAAGCTACTAGCCTAACAAAAAAATGGTTGATCCAGAACTACTTCATACTATAAAGAACGGATAACCTTCTATACACAGGGGGACGCTGCTTTTACCGAGATAGATTGGTGTCCCGAAATCTATGTATCAGACATGCTGAGGAGAATACAATAGGGCACCTGGGAATTAACAAGTGCAAGGAGCGAGCAAGAGCATCACTCTGGTGGCCGCGCATTTCACAACACGTTCAAGATGTGATAGAAAATTGCCGTGAATGTGTGGAACACCAACAGAACCACCCAGAACCCTTAATGTCCTCCTTCTTTCCTGAAAGACCCTGGCAAAAGATAGCAATGGACCTGTGCCAGGTTAAAAATCACCATTATCTCATCATTGTGGACTATTTTTCCAGATACCCGGAATCAATCCTTTTATCCAGTACTACATCCAGTGCAGTCGTCAACGAACTAAAGATAGTATTTGGACGGTTTGGTATTCCAGAAGAGGTTGTTTCAGACAACGGTACACAGTTCAAATCAGTCCAGTTCAAAGAGTTTTTCACGAGCATATGAGTTCACACAAAACCACTAGCAGTCCCGGATTCCCGCAAAGCAATGGAATGGCCGAGGCACGGTGAAGACGGTGAAATCCATACTCAAGAGTCAAAAGACCCCACATTGGGACTATTGTCTTATCGTACTACTTCCTGGAGAACGGATACAGTCCAGCAGAACTACTAATGGGAAGAAGACTACGAACAACCCTACCGGTGTTTCCTAGACCTACGTCCAAAAACAATTTATTGGGAGTCACTACGGAACAAGGAAAGAAGCCTTAAAGAAGACCAGAAAGAAATTACGATCAACGTCACCGTACGTCATCTCTAAAGTCCATCGAGATAGGTACGCCAGTCTGGCTGACAGAAAATGGGCCGCTATGGGACCGTATCGGCAGATGCGAAGAACCTAGATCGTACAAAATCTCTACTCCTCAAGGGAATTTGCGAAGAAACCGCAGACACCTAATTCCTGTCGGGAACTGCCAAATGAAATGGAAAAACCTGGGGGGAAGAAGAGATCATCCAGACAGCTGAACAGCTTGGACCAAGACCCGGGCGACCGAAAACCAACCGAGCGAGAGAAGAAACGACCGTCGTTTAACCAGATCCGATCAACAATCAAATGTATATAACAAAGAGAGGCAAACGAGTAGTGCCGCCCAGTAGACTAAACCATAGACAATCTCTAGATTAATCATGACTATGATAATACAACTTATGATTGTTTTCTTTAGTATGTAGGTTTGAATATAATTAGATTAAGTTACTCTTTGATTAGATAATTACCCATGCTAAAATATGATTCACACTTCAACTAATTATATTAATTACTCTTTAATTATGCCCGTAAGGGGGATGTGTGGTGTTGCTGAACAGTTGTAGGAACCCGTAGGAAGAAAAGACTTCCACCAAGGTGCGTAAGTAAGTCTACGCCTGGCTCCTCACAATAATATATGATTGGGATGGAATATGGATAAATATTGTATGTAACCTAAAGGGGATAATAAACAGGTATATGTAACATTTATATTCATTTACCAAGGCATTGTAGTCCCCATTGTAGTCGCTTTAAAATTTATTGAAGAATCAAATTGTTTTTAGAAAAAAACATTGGTGCTAATGGGATCATAATAGGAGATATAAATATTAACTTGCTTGATACTTTGGGCAGGAACACTGCAATTTTGAAGACGTGTTGGCAGCATGTGGCTTCATTAAATGTATAAATAAAAGTACACGCAAAGAGTATAAGTCAGGTAGGTTTGTACATCTTGTTTGATCATATTTACCTGCGCGGAAGATACTCATCATGCAACCGCATCCTTACTACTAAAGTATCTGACCACTATATGGTGCTCACATGCGTTCAATTTATAGGAAGGTCTCTTAACGTAGTTTCGCAGAATAAAAACTTGATAAGTGATCAAGTTCCTCTCTCAATCAAGTTGAACGAAAGAACATTAAAAAATTATTTGTCTCGTATCAATTGGAACTATGTTTTGCGACAATGATAATCCTGAGGAAATTTACACAAAAATATGCGGAGAGTTTCAAAGCTTACGACAAAACTACTTTAGGAGTAGAATTTTCAGACCAGAGAAAGGCTCGCAAAATTGGGTCCACGCCTTGTATTATGACAAAGACAGATAACTTTTAAAAAAAGGGTTGGGAAAAAAATTGTTTTTTTTTCCCTTAAATCTTTTGGAGGGCCCTTTTTTTTTAATTAAAAAAATTTTTAAATTTTCTTTTAGTTTTTAGGTTTTTTTTTTTCTTTTTAAATTTTAAAGGTTTTCTTTATTTAAATTTTTTTTCCAAAAAAAACTGTTTCCTGTATTACAATCTTATTTGGGTTCTTTTTTTTGGAAAATTTGTGCTACAGTCCCAAATCATTTCATTATTTTCATTTCATTTTGGGTACCTAAGCTCACTATACTTTGCATCTACTTTTTTGCATTGTAGTATACTTTTGAGGGGAGAATTGTGTGTTTCAAAGTTAAAACCCTCCGCTTATTGCCTCCCACTTTTTACAAGGCGGTGTATAAAGAGTATGGCTCGCTTCCTTCTGACAATCTCATCCCAAAATATCATGTAGTATATTTATACAGGGTTTTATAAAAAATTTGATGCTTTTACGCTTCCAGATAATCATGGCTATGCATTTTTACGAGCCTTACCTACCCACATACTATAACATAAAGGGCAGTTGATACAGCGCTGGCGGAGATCCGAGACGCGAAGGTATTTACAAAATTGATCCCAAATAGTAGTTTTTGGCAAATCTTTTAGATCCGGGTCGCAAACTTTACAACATTTCCTGACACCCTGGGGCGCTATTGCTTCAATCGATTCCCCTTTTGGCATTTCAAGTGCTCCAAAGCCCTTCCCAGAGCAAAATGTCCCAGATTCTGGAAGGTCCTTGAGGTGTTGGGTATGTGTAACAGACGTCATACTCGTCTATGGAAAGTAAAGGGAACACAAACATGCCCCCCTACGAAAGTCTTCAGAGATGCATAAAGGTTTACTTTGACTCCCCAAAAATGTCTCTTCTCTGTGCCTTCCAAAATTTTCCTAGGCTACAATTTCCGGAAAAGAAGGTAAAGTGGTTGACCCCAAAGAAATAAAAGCTAACGGGAGATCCCAGCTCCAAACGCGTCTCAGGAAAGGGAGACCCCTTAGGTCCTAGCAAACCATTTCCTTAAGTTCCTGCTTGACTTACCCGGAAAATGCAAAACAAAAACGAGACCTACTCGTAAAAGGACACCCCGTTTTTTTTGGGAGCAACCCCAAAAACTTTCGCTTTGAACTATCAAACAAAACTTGTTTCAGCACACCCTCTTTTTTTCTATACGTCAACAGAATACTAGACCCAACAGACGAAACCTTTCTTTATGGCCTAGGGGCCATCCTGGAACGGGAAAGTTTCAAAGGAAAATCTGAGGGGCCGGTCCCGTACCCCCGTCGAGGTCCTAGTGTGCCGGAGACGGGGTTTAGCATCCATCGAGAAGAGGCATTGGCAATCACGTGGGCATGCTAAGGTTCGACCAATACTTGCTTGGTAATTTCATATTCGACGGACCATCTTCCTCTAAATACCTATCGGGGAAAAAGCCATTAGACGAGCTATCTCCTCGTTTATTAAGGCCCCCGAATAAACTATGCGGTATAAATTAACCATACACCATTTCCTGGAAACTACTTTAACAGTGCGGACGCTTTTTCCAAGACTCCATGGGAGAAAACCTACAAACAAATTTTGCATGGAAGAAGGGTTTTAAGAGATACGTGGAACAGTGTTGTCTGATATTCCAGTCTATGTGCAGGCGTTAACGGGCAATCAGAGGGGAAACAACACGGACCTCGTATTAAAAAAGTATCAAATACCCCACAAGCTACTAGCCTAAAAACAGGGTTTTGATCCAGAACTACTTCCTACTATAAAGAACGGGAAAACCTTCTATACACAGGGGACGCTGCTATAACCGAGATAGTTTGGGTTGTCCCGAAATCTATGTATCAGACATGCTGAGGAAAATACATATAGGGCACCGGGGAAAATTAACAAGTGCAAGGAGCGAGCAAGACCCTCACTCTGGTGGCCGCGCATTTCACAACACGTTCAAGATGTGATAGAAAATTGCCGTGAATGTGTGGAAAAACCAACAGAACCACCCAGAACCCTTAATGTCCTCCTTCTTTCCTGAAAGACCCTGGCAAAAGATAGCAAAGGCCCTGTGCCAGGTTAAAAATCACCATTATCCTTTATCATTGTGGACTATTTTTCCAGATACCCGGAATCAAACCTTTTATCCAGTACTACATCCCCGTGCAGTCGTCAACGACTAAAGATAGTATTTGGACGGTTTGGTATTCCAGAAGAGGTTGTGTCGACAACGGTACACAGTTCAAATCAGTCCAGTTCAAAGAGTTTTCACGAGCTATGAGTTCACACACACCACTAGCAGTCCCCATTCCCGCAAAGCAATGGAATGGCCGAGCGCACGGTGAAGACGGTGAAATCCATACTCAGAAGTCAAAAGACCCCACATTGGGACTATTGTCTTATCGTACTACTTCCTTTGGAGAACGGATACAGTCCCAGCAGAAAATACTAAATGGGAAGAAGACTACGAACACCCTACCGGTGTTTCCTAGACCTACGTCCAAAAACAATTGATTGGGAGTCACTACGGAACAAGGAAAGAAGCCTTAAAGAAGACCAGAAAGAATTACGATCAACGTCACCGTACGTCATCTCTAAAATCCATCGAGATAGGTACGCCAGTCTGGCTGACAGAAAATGGGCCGCTATGGGACCGTATCGGGCAGATGCGAAGAACCTAGATCGTACAAAATCTCTACTCCTCAAGGGAATTTGCGAAGAAACCGCAGACAAACCCAATTCTGTCCGGAACTGCCAATGAAATGGAAAACCTGGGGGGAAGAAGAGATCATCCGACAGCTGAACAGCTTGGACCAAGACGGTCGACCGAACCCAAACCCAGCGAGAGAAGAATCGACCCTTCGTTGAACCAGATCCGATCAACAATCAAATTATATAACAAAAAGAGGGAAACGAGTAGTGGGGCCGCCCATTTGACTAAACCTATAGACAATCTCTAGATTAATCATGACTATGATAATACAACTTAAAGATTGTTTTCTTTAGTATGTAGGTTTTTAATATAATTAGATTAAGTTACTCTTTTATTAGATAATTACTCATGTTAAAATATGATTCACACTTCAACTAATTATATTAAGTTCTCTTTAATTTGCCCGTAAGGGGATGGGGGGTGTTGCTGAACAGTTGTAGGAACCCGTAGGAAGAAAGACTTCCACCAAGGTGCGTAAGTAAGTCTACGCCTGGGTCCTCACAATAATATATGATTGGTATGGAATATGGATAAATATTGTATGTAACCTAAAGGAGATAATAAACAGGTATATGTAACATTTTTTATTCATTTTACCAAGGCATTGTAGTCACATTGTAGTCGCTTAAGATTTTTTGAAGAATCAAAATTTTGTTTTAGAAAAAACATTGGTGCTTTAAAGGGATCATAATGGGATTAAATATTAACTTGCTTGATACTTTGGACAGGAACACTGCAATTTATGAAGACGTGTTGGCAGCATGTGGCTTCATTAAATGTTATAAATAAAATACACGCAAAGAGTATAAGTCAGGTAGGTTTGTATCATCTTTTGATCATATTTACCTGCGCGGAAAATACTCTCATGCAACTCCGCTATCCTTACTACTAAAGTATCTGACCACTATATGGTGCTCACAATGCTTCAATTTATAGGAAGGGCCTTAACGTAGTTTCGCAGAATAAAAACTTGATAAGTGATCAAGTTCCTCTCTCAATCAAATTGAACGAAGAACATTAAAAAATTATTTGTCTCGTATCAATTGGAACTATGTTTTGCGACAATGATAATCCTGAGGAAATTTACAAAAAAATATGCGGAGAGTTTTCAAAGCTTACGACAAATCTACTTTTAGGAGTAAGAATGTTTCCAGACCAAGAGAAAGGCCTCGCAAAATATGGGTCACCGACGACCTTGTTATTATGACAAAAAGACGAGATAAACTTTTAAAGATTGGAAAAATTGTAGAGACTTTGGCGAAAAAAAATCCCGTCTAAGAGAAGAGTACAATACTTACAGAAATAGAGTAATAGAAGAAATCAATAAGCAAAGATAAAGTTTTACCGTAATTTAATATTCAATGCGAGAGGAGATGTAAACGGAACGTTTGGGAAATTATTAATCAAATTACTGGAAAAAGAAACGTAGTTCAGTTGATGACGTGATATCTAAATATTCATGTAAAGACGTGAAGACGAACATAGTCGATAAGCATTTTGTTAACTCTTTTGTTGACGAGCATAAGTACATAGAAACATGATTGCAACATTATAACACTTAAGCGTGCACGCAAAGAAAATATTCAAGGGAATCATTCGTTCTTCATGAAACCAGTTACTCTTACTAATATGAGATCAATGATCGATTCTCTGAATGTAAATAAACAGCCGGGTGTTGATAGTATACGTGTTCAAGACCTTCAATTTGTCAATGCTTCTATTGCTCCTGTTTTGGCTGTATTGATAAACAAATCTATTGAGACCGGTATCATTCCTAAGCGACTCAAAAAGCAATTATTAACCTATATATAAGAAGGGTGACCATCTAGGGCGACGGTCGTCGCCCGGCAGACAAGCGATGCGATGCTTAGGCGACACCGAACTCCGGCCCTAAAATACAGCTACCAGAGTTGGGGGTTTTCAGCTATCTGCACACGCCGCCCCGAAAGAGTTACAATCTTGAAACTCGGTATATGACCTGGTATGTGGTCCATGACATACCAAAAAAAAATCAACCCGATCCGACAACTCGTTCTGTGTTAAAAAAGGCTCTCAACATCGTCAAATTCCTTAAGGCTGGCTGGTGGTTGGGTGGGTGGGTGGGTGGCTGGCTGGCTGGCTGCTGGCGGGCCTGGCTAGGAGTTCTCCGCGGAGATTTCTTTAGCCTACAGAGAAAACGGTAAATCTTAGAACTATAAAAATTTGGGACCAAACACTTAGGTTTATTTCAGTCGCAGTGCCTTTTGCTTTCAAAACCAAAATGGGGTACGGGGACCGAGAAAATCAAAATTTGGTTGATAATCAAACGCGTATTACCAAGGCGTTGGTAATTTGTACAAACTTGAAATTTACATGCTATTAACCATTAAATATCTTTGCGTCAAACACAAGGGGCTAAATTTGGGATGACCCATGGGCCCAAAAATGCAAAAACTATCTGAACTTTTAGAAATGAATCATTCAAAGAAAACGCTACAACTGAGATGTTTCAAACGTGGAATACATTTTGATATCTCTCATTCTTTATCCTTTTGAATAGGAAAGCAAAAAATTTGGGTTTAAAGGGTACCGGAAAAAAACCAAAAGTATCAAAAGGGAGGTAATTCCGTACGCTGATGAATAATACGCTATACCGAGAAAACGGTTCATCTTTTGAACTTTTGAAACTTGGGCCCAAATCGATGTACCTCATAAAAAACAAAACCGGTCAAATTTGGGGCCGGGGAAAATCAAAAATCAAAATCAAAACGCGTAATTACCAGGCGTAGTAATTTGTACAAGCTTGAAAAATTTCATGCTCTTAACCATTATAAATATCAAGTGCTTATGCTAGTGCGTTGGTCTTGTTGTTAGCGTATTTGCTTCCAATGCAGAAGGGCCAGGGTTCGATTCCCGCTAAAGTCAGAAGTTTTTAACTTCTGATTTGGGTTTAAGTCTTCAGTTCGTCTTAGGGTTTGTAAACGGTGCTTTGGAGCCCCTGCAACAAAAGCACATAAAAATTTTTCAGGGTTTTTCTGAATGGGGCCTTGTTGATTCGGGCGTTGATCCGGGTTTTCGCACTGTCCTCCCACTGTTTGATTTTTTTCCTAAAAAAATTCGATTTTTGGGTTTGGTTTATCGCTCCTCTCGTTTGCGTCGGGGCCTGCAGGGTTGGCGGGTCGCTTTGATTTAAAGCCCCCCCCACTGAAAATTTTTTATATAACTGAGTGGGTGTCTGTAAAAAAAAATTTATTTTTTTTTTTAAATTTTATTTAGGGGGTTTTTTTGGGGGGACCGTGGGCCGAAAAAAAGTAAAAAACAACTTTTGAACTCACAAATTTAAACATTCACCTTTAAAGGAAAGAACAACAAAAAGATTAATATCCAACCAAATCAAAAATTTTTAAAAAAAAAAAAAAAAAAAGGGAGCCAACTCTCCTTCAAAAGTCTTCGGCTGTGAAAGCTGTGGATATAGAATTGAGACAACTTTTTTTTTTCTTTCTCCCTATTTCGCTTTTAAAAAAATAGAAACTTTCCCTGTTTACGAGCGCCAAACCCGATTTTTGGTAAAAAATAAAAATTTTTAAAAATCGAAAACATAAAAAAAAAAGGGTTGGCCATTGAAAATTTTGGTTCATGGGCCAAAAATTTTTTTTTTTGATTTCGTTTTAAAAAAAATTTACTTTTTTCACAAAAAACGTGGCTTGGCGCTCGTCAACAGGGAAAAATCTTACTTTTTTAAAAGCGAAAATGAGAAAGAATAAAAAACTTGGGTCAACTTCTATATCTCACAGCATTCACAGCCGAAGACTTTTGAAGGAGAGCTTGGCTGCCGTTTTTTTTACAAATTTTTGTATTTGGTTGGATAATGTTTACTCAAATTATAGGCCTATAGCTATATTACCAAGTATTGAGAAACTATTAGAAAGGCATGTTGCTAATAACTTGGTGGAGTACTTAAATAAACATGGGATTCTGAATAGTAAACAGTTTGGTTTTCAAAAAGGAAAAAGTACCTCTACCCTGTTATTAGAGTTCTCTAATTTTGTAAATTATAAATTAACGACAATATGCACATTCTTGCTTATTTGTGGATTTTAGTAAGCATTTGACACGATAAACCACCAGAAACTTCTACAAAGCTTTAGAGTCCATTGGCATTCGTGGTATTGCGTTGGATTGGTTTAGAAACTATCTTACTGATAGATCCATGGAAGTGCATGTAAATGGCCACGTTAGTGAAAAGAACAAACATTGTGATTCTGGAGTCCCCCAGGGTCTATATTGGGACCTACGTTATTTTTTTATATATGTTAACTTTATGTCAAAATGTCATATATTGCTTTATATTTTCTTATGCTGACGATACTGTTTTACTCGCGGTGCATTTTAATATTCGTGTTGCGCATGCTATGCTACAGTCTGACTTTAACAGTCTTTTACGTTGGAATCACGATAAAGAACTAGTTATTAACTCTTCTAAAACCAAAATTGTACATATATGCACACCCCACAACCACGAAAAAGATTTTCCAATTAATATTATTTATCACGATTTCAACTGCATTCATACTATGGCTGAATTGACCGATTGTGAATGTAGTGGGAAAATTGAATGTGTAAATACTTTATGAGTACCTGGGATTAATTGTAGATAGCACTTTTCGTGGAAATATCATATTGATAAATTATGTAACAGACTACGCTCTTGCTCCTCTCGGCTTTATATTCTAAAACATGTATTACCTTTTTCCTTATTTAGAACCGTGTTTCAATCCATAGCCGAATCTTTGATTTTGTATGGCATTTTAGCTTGGGGCAATGCTTCGCGGTGTCACATTCAAAGGGTTGAAGATTTACAAATAAAAATGATAAAAATGGTAATGTGTGACTTTAAAACCGATTCTGAACTCTCCCGTAAACAAATATTTTCTTTTTGTAATGTGCTGCCAATATCTTCATTGTTTATATATAGATTTATATTACACTTCTATTTTAAATCAGATTTCAAGATTCCGTTAGACTCATGCAAGGATACAAGGCTAAAAGTGGCGGGGGCATTCAAAATTCCCAATTTTACCAACAAATATGGCCAACGTTCACTTTCTTACTGGGTTCCTTCTACGTTCAACTTGATGCCCTCCTCACTGAAAACCTTGTCTAACATTTCAAAAATTAAAACTAAACTAAAATCTTATTTTCTTTCTGACACCTTTTGACAATGTTTTCCGATTTATTTATTTATTTTTCTAAGCTCTTTGTTCTTTTTCTGTAATTTTTTTTTGGATTTCACAAATTAACTGAATATGTCATGCAACCATAGTATTTACACATACATGTTTTTCATGTTTATTTTGGTTATATGTTCCGTTCTCTGTATTGTCATCATCTTAAATAATTTATAAATTGTCTTTACCCCACAGTTAAGCCTTTTTCAGTCTTTGTGGGTTTTTTGATTATATTCTTGTTAGATTTATTTCTGTAGGCCTATGTATCATTAATTATTTATTTGTACAATTTGCTATCTTGTATGAGTCATGTATGTTCTATGTTCTATGACAATAAATAAATTTGTATAATTAAAAAAAAATAACAAAAAAAAAAAAATAATAAATAATGCCGCTTCTTTAAAAACTTTATCTAAAAACCTGGCCGGCTTCCGATGTTCACGTTGTGAACGCCGTAGAATAGGATTTGACGCATAGTCTGGAACCGGAACCGGGACACGCTGTGGAGTTGGCGCATGGACCACACCCTCAGGAAGTGACGGCTCTACTGCCGCTGGTTCTGGTGTAACATATATTTTCACAAACGTAGTGTTGCGACGATAAGATCCACCAGATGGTGACTGGACTGTCACTGCATTCCCCTCTCGCGCGGTGACCTTGAACGGAACTGGCGAAAATGGTGTTGAAACATTTGTGAGTGATGGATTGCTTGACCAATACCACATCGCCAACTGCGAAAATTACTTGGGACTGCGTGTCGGCGTGCAATCACATCAATTTCCCTATATATTAATAAAAATATATAATAATAATATAATAAATAAATAATAATATATTTATAAATATAAAATAATAATATAAATAATAATAATAAAATTCATTCCTACTTTCAACCATACACTATTTAAAAACAGTCAATCCACCTCTGTTGAAAAATTTTACAATAAATTTCCACAATCCATCAAAAAACGCTTAATCCTGTCAAATAAGATCTTATATTATCGTTTAGGGGAAAATAATTGCGATGTCGCTGAATTTTTGCAGAGACCCTTTTTATATAATACTAATCAACATACTAAAACTCCCCTACAAATCGGAATGGATCTTCGGCCGCCATATTGGAAAATGGCGGCCAAAAAGTGTTGGTTATCGAATATCCCCAAAATTTGGTTTGAGATACGCCTTTAAAAATGTTCACCGCGCGAATTACAAAAATTGTCGGCTAAGATGAGGTCGCTCACGCTGGCGCACCGTGAGGCTCCGTATGCGAGGGCCCCGTCAAACAGGGGGCTATTTTCATTTTTTGATCTAGTGACATTTTGGGAAAGCCATTACATAGTTCTCACAACTAAAATAAATTAATGGGGGTGTACTAATTGGTGCCTGGTAAACAATCTGTCGGTGTGAATGAATATGCATACGATGTCATACTTGCTGTGACATGTGCCATGCCACAACGCTGAAATCACTTTATCTTGAACAAAAATATCGCAAAACATACTGGTTACTTTTACATTCGATTCCAACTAAATATTCTACTTACAATATAGAAAAATCAAAAGGGATCGAAATAGTCCCGTTTGCATACAAAACTCAGAAAAGTAGGCCGTAATAGGAAATTTCTTAGCACTTCCCTAATTATTTTGCAAATAAACTTTCCCGAAAAAGAAACTAAGGTGACTAGGACCAACAAAATTTTTATTTTTAAAACTTTAAAAAAAATAAATAATACGTAAAATAAATATACTTTTCAATAACAAATTATGAATATACAATTGAAATAGACAGTAGGGCCCTACAAGTGGATGTGAAATACTACATTTTAACCCAAGTAATAAATCACATCATAAAAATAATAAGTATTATGCAGAAAATTGCTTCCAAAATAATGGTAATTAACCCTTAATTAAAAACCCATTGAGCCTTTTTGTGATTCAATTTCATTGGGAGTACTACGAACTTTCATTTCTAAATTGCCAAGTTTTAGTTTTTGGAAAACAATGAAACTAAAATTTGAAAGTAGATAATAAAAATTGTTTTCTACTACACTTTGGGCCTAATCTTAAGCAATTTTTTAAAAAGTATCTTTATCTGCATTTTATTTTGTATTGTAACTAAGCAGGTTCGTGCACGTCAATTGTAAAACATCTTATATTCGTCTCGTAGGAATTAAAATGTCCCAACTGCCAAGGGGGAAAAAACCTTGTCTGTCTTCTGTTGTCAAAAAACCGTGGGCCCTTTACATGGTCGTGTGGTATATTTGGGGGGGAAAATTATAAAAAGGATTTTAAAAGTGAAATTTTTTAGTCATTTTTTTTCTCTTTTTTACTGAGAAAACCCTTGGGAAAAAACTTCATGAAAATTTTTGTTTGGGGAATCAACTCGTGGGACCTTTAAAAATGTGCTGCGTAAAGGCAAGGGGGTTTTTGAACTACCATATCGATTTTGCAAATTACTAAAAACCCTTTTTATAAAAAACAAAAAAATATAGGGGGTCAAGGTGTCTTCTAAAACACAACATAGTGCAAAATGTGATACCAGCAAAAAAAATTTAAAATTTGTAGATTTTTGTAATGAAAATTGAAAAAAAAATGGCTGCGAGGGGTTTTTATATTTAATAATTTTAAATTTAATTTATTATTAATTGGAATTAGGGGGCCCCACGATTTCAAAGTGGCAATAAATTAGTCATGTTTTGGTTTTTAATTTAAGAGCATTTTTCCCCTTTTAAAAAGAAAAAAAAATACATAAAAAAAAATATTTTTAAAAAATTACTTAATTTAGTTAAAAATGTTGTTTTTTTCTTTTTTTTTATTTTTTGAACCAAAAGATCAACGTTAAAGAAAATTTTCTCCCTAACCTGTTTATACAGTTTTCCAAAAAAGAGTGGTAACTATAATTAATATTCTTTTTTTCAAATTTCAATAACAGAAATTTACAATTTTTTTAACACAAATAAAAAAATATGGGGGGAAATATTCAACTTGGTAAAAATATGATCCCCAACTTAAAAATTTAGCAATCTTAAAGCTTTTGAATGAGAAATTCGAAAAAAAACGGCCCCAAGCAAAAATGTTAAGTATTTCCCCATTAATTGATTAATTAACTTTAATTTATTTTAATTAAGTCCAAATTTTTCAAAGTAAAGGGGAAAATTTAGGTTTGGTATAAATTTTGAAAGAATTTTTACCAAAACTTTAAAAAAAAAAAATCCCCATTTAAAAAATATATTTTGAAAATATAACATTTTAAGTTAAATATTTTGTTTTTGGGGTTTTTTTTTGGGTTTTTTAAAACCAAAAGTCAATATAAAGAAAAAAAATTTTTTCTTCTAACCAATGAAAATCACAGTGTTAAAAAAAGAACTGGTTTATAATTATTGTTTCTTTTTTCCCAATTTTAATAAAATAGAAATTTACAATATTTTTTTCCAAAAAATTAAAATTTTTCTTAAATTGAAAAGTTACAGAAAAAAGTTGTTGACGTAGCAAAATGATCATTTGACTTTTTTATAAATTTTAAATTTTTTGTAATAAATTTTTTTGGAAAATCACTGGCTCCAGGTGAGTTTTGAGTATTAACTTGGAATTTGTTTAAATTCAAATTAATTATTTTAATTGTGTCCAAAAATTTTAAAGGAAGTAAATTTTCATTTTTGGTATAAAATGAAAGAAATTTGTCAAAAACATTAAAAAAAAAAAATACAATAAAAAAAATATTAAAAATTTTTATTTATTTTTATTTAATATGTTGTTTTTTGTGTTTTTTTATTTTGAAACCAAAAGATCAACTTTAAAAAGTAAAATTTTTTCAACCAAAATTAAAACCCCAGTGCTAAAAAAAAAGAGTGGAAAACTATAATTAATAAGAGATAAAATTTTTCAAAAAAATATATTACAATAGATTTTACAAAAATTAAAAAAAATTTTTTTTAATTAAAAAGTTACAGAAAACGTTTTTTGTTGTTGCCCTAGCAAAAAGCATCATTTACTTGTTGTATCAATTTAAAGTTTTTGTAATAAGAATTTCGAAAATCACTGGCCCCGGGGACTGAGTTTTGAGTTTAAAAAATATGAATTGATAAATAAATTTAATTATTTAATTGGTCAAAAAAAAATTAAAGTGAAGATAAATTTGTAATTTTTGGTATCAAATGAAAGTATTTGTCCCCAAAACCAAGCCCCAACAACCAACAAGCACCGGGAGCTATTTTTTTTTGGGGTGAACGAAATTGAATTTTCGTTTGGCACAGAAAAACAACCCCCCCGCGGATGATATAGTGCTAGATACCCACTATATTAATAGGGGAATTTTGACGAAATACTCAAAACTCAGCCTGGGCCAGTGATTTTCAAAAAATTCTTATTAAAAAATTTTTTAAATTGATATAACAAGCAATGATTCTTTTTTGTTTTCGTCCACAACTGTTTCTGAAATTTTTCAATTTAAAAAAAATTGTTAATTTGTGTAAAATTTTTTAATTACTATTGTTGAAAATGAAAAATGAAAAAAAAATTTAATAACCATTTCTTTTGTGAAACGTGAATATTGGTTAAAAAGAAATTTTATTTTAAAAAGTTGATTTTTTTGGGGTTAAAAAAAAAAAAAACCCCAAAAATAAAATATTTAAATAAAACATGTATATTTTTCAATATATTTTTTCAAGTATTTTTTTTTTTTAATTTGGGTTTTAAAAAATTCTTTAAATTTGATCCCAAAAAACACTACAAATTTGTTTTCACTTTGAAAATTTGGGGACAAAATTTAACTAATAATGTTAAATTAAAAATTTAAATTTAAAATATTTAACATTTAGCTTGGAGACATTTATTTGAATTTCTCATTAAAAAAGCTTTAAGTTGCAAAAATTTTTAAGTTGGTTCAATTTTTATACCAGTTAGACAATTTTACGCCATATTTTTATTTGTGTTAAATATTTTGAAAATTTTACTGTTTTTTAAAAAATTTTAAAAAAAGGATATTTAATTATAGTTCCCAGTTTTGTAAAAACACTGTGATATCTTTGGGTTAGGAAAAAATTTTACTTTAACGGATTTTGGTTTAAAAAACTAAAAAATCAAAAAAATCAACTTTTTTAAAAACTATAACTATGTTAATTTCAAAATTATTTAAAGTTTTTTTTTTCTTTTAAAGGTGAAAAATGCTCTTAATTAATAAAAAAAACATGACAAATTTTATTCCCACTTTGAAACTCGTGAACAAAATTTAAAACCAATTAATATTAATTAAAAAATTTAGTTAAATAGAAAGGGGCCCCCATGGGAGCCAGTTATTTTCAAATTTTCATTAAAAATTCTACATAATTGCAAATTTTTATGCTGGTATCCATTTTGCACAAAGTTAGTAATCTTTACCCCACAAAATACATCTTTCAGCGATTACTGAGTTTTTATAGTTTCATCATCCGTGGAATAAAGCAGGGACTAGCTCTCCATAGTAGGCCCTATATATTTAAAATAAAAAAAGTCCCAATTATATTGTTTTTTGATTAAAATCCTACCTTCAAATTATTTTTTCGGTTCTAAAACGAAATACTAAAATGTTTGTTAAAAAAAACTTGAGGGCAAAACCACTATTTTTACACCGTCGGCTAAAAAAATATTAAATAAATGCCCATTTCGGAATTTACAAAAAAACAGGCCTGTACTTCACAAAAAACTTGAGAACCTAGCTTTCTTTATTTATTGTTTGTCATCTTTGTGGTAAATTGTGCCGTCTTAAGGCTTTCCCCTTATAGCAACTCAGAAAAAAACAATATCTTTCACTATTGGGGACATTATTTTTTGGACAAAAAACTTGCCGCGCCGTGTATTTTTAAAAAGCAAGCCCCACACCCCCTCCGGACGCCCTCATTGGCATTTCGCCGTTTCTCCGCTTGGGGCGCTTGCGTTTCTTTTAAAAGGGAATAAAAAATGTTGCGATTGCAAAAAAATTTTTCCCCCATTAAATTCCCTACAAAAAGTGTTTTTCATGTTTTTGTGGGAAAAGGGTTTACGAAACAATTTTGGGGTTTATAAGTTGTTTATTGGAGTACCATGATTTCCTAATTTTTCACGCCCACCCAAAAACAATTATGCACGGAAAAACCTTTTAAAAAAAAGGATTTTTGGGTCGGGGTCGTAAAAGTTTCCCATTATTTTTTTAAAAAAAAATCAGGCTGCAAAAATCGGATTTTGCTTCCCCGGAAAATTTGGGGTTTTTTCCATTGATGGCTTTCACAAAAATGACAAATTTGACTGCCCCATTTTTAAAAGCACAAATAGCAATGGGAAAAAAATTTTTTCTACGGCCCATTTGAGTGACTTAAATAACGAGAGTTTTACACCCAAAGTTGAACCAATTTGGCTGTTTAATTCTTAATATCCAAAAAATAAAAGGAATGAGTAAAAAAGAGGTAAAAACTGCCGAAAACAGTATTCATTTTGGGGGAAATTGGGGGAATTAGCACCCATATTGGATTCAACTTTGGTTGTAATGAATCATTATTTAAGTCTTTGGCAATGGCTTGAAAGAATTTTTCCTCCAATGCTATTTAGTGCTTAAAAAGGGACAGAAAAAATAGGGTTTTTTGGGGAAAAATGTCAACAAGGGAAAACCCCCAAATTCCGGTTAAACAAAACCCGATTTCGCGACCTGTTTTTAAAAAAAACAAAAATAAAAGTTTTCATGACCCGTAAAAAAGTCTTTTTTGATTTAAATCGATTTCTTACGGATTTACCGGACTTTGGATGCTAGGCGTGAAAATTAGGAAATTAGTGGGTTTGGGTCCATAGTGGTGATGCGGAGGACCACTTACATTCGCAAAGAATTTTTTTTGCATCATTCTGGTGGTGTAGATGTTCCAAAGGGACGGCCCCATCGCTAAATTTTAATAGATATAATTAAAACACTTTAGAAATGCATTTTATGGAAAAAAATTTCTTTTTATTGATAAAAAAAATGAACCTAACTTTTTTTAAATGAAGGGGTATTGTAACAATTAGAAAAAAAAAAGAATGTCTTCAATGTAAAAAAACAGTAAGTCAAAAAAGTGAGACTTTGTTGATACAAAGAACATAGTAATAAAAGATGTTAGGGTTTTGCTCACAATCCCCAACATCTCCCCCCGTTGTTTTGAATGCAATCGAAACATATTTTAGTTGGGTTTGGGGTGATTCGATGGGAAGGGGAACTATTTCGTGATGGTCTTTCAATACTCCGCCGGATGTCTGGACGCAGCGACGGGACGTGCCCATCTTTTCCTTGGAAAGTCTCTGTGATCTCCTAGGTTCCCTGGGAGGTGGTAGGTGATCTTTTCAAAAGAACCACCATGCCTGGTGAATTGGATTCTGGGATACCCATTTTCCCCTGTTGGAGTGATTTGGGTAGCTGTTGACCATCTCTCCATGTGTTGGTACAGTTTTTGAACCCGCTGCCATTGGATAAAAATAGACTCGGAAAAAGATCAGAAACGGGTTGGGTTTAACTCATTGGGCCCCGATTCATTAATTTTATCCCAGGGTTAGGCAGGGTTAAGAAGATTAGCGGGGGCAACGTCAAACCCGTTCATGTGTTGAGCTAACCTCGTCCCTCGACTACCCCTCCTCGCCACATACTCCCAACACCAAGAGTTAGGCGGAGGTAGTGGCCTATTTGCACCGCGACGGAAAAAACCCCCACCTCAAATTTTATTCCCCAGAAAAATGATAATAACGGTTTGCTTTAAAGTAGCATTTAACAGAAATTAAAATTGGAAAGGTTTTGAATGTAAAAAGTGCCCTTAATAATACCAAAAAAATTAAAGAGTTATCTAAATCGTGTGAGCTCGTGTTTAAATAAATAAAATAAATTTTTTTTGGTCTACCCACCAGTTATTTAACGTTTTTTAGTGGGGGACAGTAAAAAAAAGCGACCAAGCCAACCATGTGGGGCGCCGAGCAATCGACGAGTGAGCAAAAACCCAACCAAAAGATCGATATTTTAATGGGAAAAAATATAGCAACAGTGGTTGGACGTGCGAACCCCCCGGAATCAACGCCAGAATCAACAAGGCCGATTCGAACAACTCTGAATTTTATGGCTTTGTTGCAAGGACGGCTTCAAGTCACCGTTACAAACCTTAAGTCACAAACTATGGATTTAAGTCAAATCGAATTTAAAAAAAACTTCTACTTTGAGGGCTCGAACCCCTGGACCTTCTGCATGCAAGCAGTAGTAGAACAAGACCAACGATGCCCCTTTAAAGCCAACGGAAGGGACGGCCGCGTCGTGGGTAGTATGCGTAGCATGGTCAACTACCCGTAAAGGGTCCCAGTTCGGAACCTGCTTGATCCAAATTTTTTTACCTTTTACAATTGCCCCAATAATTGTTTTTTTAGGTTATGCTACTCAGTAATTGACTTTTTTTAAAATTTTATTGCTGTAATTTGTGTGTCTTTTCCCCCGTCGGGATTTCGTTTTTTGGGTCTGGTAAAGAAATTTTTCACAAAGTGTCACTACCAGTAAATAAACCGGCTGGGGGATTTTGGTAAAAAAAAAACGGCACGACAAAAAAAATTTTTCCCCAAAAAATCGTTGTAAAAAATATTGCAATTTTTTGGGTTCGAGTTATATTTTTGTTTATAAGACCTTTCGTGACACTTTACTATTAGGCCTTATTTTGCAAAATGTTTTTACTGTTCAACATCGCCCTATACTTATCCCCCTTTTTTGGCGCAATGACTCCCCCTAAATGGTGAGAAAAAATGGTTTTGCCTTTCCCACAAAAATTGGTCCATCAAGTTAATCCCAAAAGACACAATTCAAAAATTCATTCCATTTAAATTTTCAGTTTAAAAAATAGAATGCTCACAAAGACGCATTTTCGAATTCTTGTTTAGTATTTTGTAAAAAAAATGGTTTACCTAAAAATATAGTCTTGCCACTCGGCCTTTACCTCGCCCTAACCCCCGAGCTAGCCGGGGATAGGGGTGGTGTAAAAAAGTTGCGAGAGTTTAGGGCAAGTCAATGCTTCATGAATCCCGTTTTATGCTGCCTCGGAGGTACCCAAAATTTGTAAACAAAAGGGGGACTTTTTTTATTTTTGGCCTGACTTAAAAGAAAATATGTTTTTGCGTAAAAAAAACAAAAACAGAAACAGGAATCGACCTAGGCTTATTTGTAAAAAAATTTATTTAAAAATTTAAATTTAACTTAGTCTATTGTTCCTGGAGGCTATAGGCCTGGAAATATGCATAGACCAATACACTTTTTGAAAACCCTAGGTTTACCTACCTGCATGGTTGTTTCGACACACTTCCCAAAAAAAATTACAATTTACGGCTAATTGAAAACTTTATTTTGAAAAAAAAAAAAAAATAATACAATAGTCCTAGGCTACGCCATAATTTACGGCAAGATATAGTATTTTTTTTAATTCGATGATGTAAAAACCACTCGATCAAATTTTCTCTTTAAAACTATCAAAATTAAAAAAAAACACGGCGACATTTAGAAAATTTGGGTCGTAAAAAATTTACTAAGTTAGATGGCGGGGGAAAACCAATGAAACAATCATTAAGTTGCAGTGATAAGTTAATCGTCATTCTACGTGACTAGAGCTTGTTTTTTAAAACACTTTTGTGGAAAAACTCTATTTTATTATAATAAATTACAACTTTTTCGGAAATTTCAATTATTCCGTTTTCCAGGTTTCTTGTTAAAAAACAAAAAATCATTTTATCAAAAATATATCAAAACAAAACAAAGACAATAGCCAAGGTGAAAAAAATTAAAACTTTTCAACAAATTGACAAAACAAGGTATTTACAAAAAAAAAGGTATTTCTAATTTTTACTAAAGGAATCCACTTTGGAGAAAAAAAGGTTTTTCTGCTTATACTGGTTTTTTAAGTTATCAAAGCTGTTTCTTTTTTTTTCCTTTTTTTTTCAACATGGCTTTTTTAAGAAACGTTTAGATTGAGAAAGTCGAATTTTTATAAACCCTTGTCCCAATTGTTCTACTAGTTTCGATGACATAAGATAAAAAACCATCTGACTTTCAAGTTTTTTTATGCTCTTAAACTCAAAAACATGCTTTGGGGAAGTCCGGTTTTTTCCTAGTAACAGCATCACAGTTTCCACAAGGAATCTCAAAAACACAACCCTGTTCTTTTGGAATTCATTTACGGGGTTTTAGTTTTTGCCAAATGGCTTTAATGGTATTGACTGTTTAAAGAAGTTTGAATTTTTTTAAATTTTTGATCCAATACGTCGAATAATTTCTGAAAACCTTTAGATAGGGAATATGAGCATAAGCTTTAGGCTGAACCGTTCTTTTTTGATTTTCGGGTGTCGGTTGATGAGCTTTGGGATCCCCTTTTATTCATAGGATGTTTGGGATTTTTTACTTCCTCGTCGAAGGACTCTTTGCTAGGCATAAATTTTTGGGGTCTATGAAAATAAACCCAATGCAATCCATCTTGATGTTGTCGGGATGGTTTTTACTAAAATTCAGGGTATCTTTTGAGAAAGTAGGTTTTCTGAGACCTTTATGTCAGATCATTGTTGGTTTTTTGAAGGGTATCCAAAAAAAAGGAAGTTTACCATCTTTTTCTTCCTCTATAGTGAATTTATGGAATCATGCAAGTATTAAATCCACCAAAAAAAAACAGCAAGTTTTGATTGCCCCTTGTCCAAAAAGCAAACAACCCTCAATGTAAGAACCAAATTTTTGGTCTGTTTTGGGTTTGGGTGTCAATTCTCTTCGAATTCTTTTAAAAAACAAATTTTCAAACTGGAGATAAAGGAAACCCATAGGGAAGTCCATCGTTCGTTTGAAAATTTTTTCCATATTGAAAGTAGTTGAAACGTAACAGAGTAAGGAGTTTCCTAATCTACTCACGCTCAAATTAGCCCGTTCTTTAATGATCTTTAGCAGTAATCTTGATTTTTAAAAATGTTTAATGATTTATTTAAAGGAACATTAGTAAATAAACTTTTTAACATCAAAGTTACCATTTTGCCCTTCAAAAACATTTTGGTTAAACCTGTGAATTATGTCCACAAAAAATTTTTTTTTTGCGAGTCTTTACAGAAGCTTCTTTACCCTTTCCCAAGGGGGGCCAAAAAAGGCAATAAGACTAATAAGCTTTGCACGGTGAAACTTTTTGGAACTAATTACCCTGGAAATGGAATAGGATGAGGTTTATGTTTTTTTTGGTAATTTTTAAAAGTATTGGGGGTTTGCTATAATGGGAGAAAGAGTTTTTCTATATTTTCTGAAAAAAGTTCTCATGGTTAAGAATTTCACACCTTTTCTTTCAATGAAGTGTTGGGTCCTTATTCATTTTGCTATTACCTTTTTTATTTAAATGGTAAAAAACTCTTCATCATATTTAAAAATTTATCCATAACTACGGGTTTCATTCCCTTTTCGGCCGGAAAATCATTAAATCTTGTATTTTTTAATTCTTTCAAAAATAATAATTCCCTTTTCTCCAAGTTTTAAAGTTGGGTTAGGTGCTCTCTTTTTTTTCCCCATCATAAAGGTCTTTCAGAATCTATTGAGTTTGGGCAAAAAAACAAAAAAATTTAAAAATTCTTTTAAATCAGTCAATACCATTTTGAAGCCCCCTTTGCAAAAAAAAAACCTGAAATGAAGTCCAAATGAAAAGGGGTTTTGTTTATGAGATTCCCTTTTGGAAAACGTAGCTGTATACAAGGAGAAAACCCGGGCTCCTAGCATGTTCGAGTTAAAGAGCAAGAAAAAACATTTAGAAGTCGAGGTTGTTATTTATTCATCGAAACTAGTAGAACATGCGGGACAAGGTTTTATAAATTCGACTTTCTACAATTAAAGGTTTTACTTAAAGGCATGTTTTTGGAAAAAAAGGAAATTTAAAAAAGCAGCTTTGATAAAATTAAAGACACATTATAAGCCAGCCAAAATACCTTTTTTTTCCCCCAATGGTGGATTCTTTAGTAAACATTTAAAAAAAATGCCCTTTTTTTTTGTTACCTTGTTTTTGTAAAATTATGTGTGAAATGTTTAAAATTTTTTTCACCTTGGCTATTGTTTTGTTTTTTTTTTGATATATTTTTTTATAAAAAAAGATTTTTTGGGGTTTTAAAAAAAGAAACCGGGAAAAACCGGGAATAAATTGAAGCATTTCCGAAACGTTTTGTAATTTATTATAAAAAATAGGTTTTTCCACTAAAATGTTTTAAAATTATTGAAAAATCTATAACTTTTTAAATAATATAGAGCTTGTTTTTTGGTTCGACCTGACCCCGTCCTATTCCTTCCTTTCCTGCCCTAACTCCGGGGTTAAAATTTCATGAATCGGGGCCCAGGGGGGAGCACCCAAAGAGAAAGTGTCCTGGACTTAAGTAATGGGGTCTGAGAATCATTTTACAAGACAGTGATAGGACGAGAATTAAGACACGCCCCAATTGAGTTAGTAAGGTAGTGATTTCCTCTGGTAAGTACAGGTTTTCCCGCAAAAGCGTTCAAGTGGTATTTTATTGACTTGACACTAGCCTTTTCCCCCTAAGCCACCGAAATGTGGTGCCGTGGAGGAATAAGTGCCATTTTAAAGTTGTTCACTGGGCGTAGTCGGGAAATCTTATTTGATTTTCTTTCTCAGAAATGGAAAAAGTCTCGAAGTTCATTCAATTCATTTGTTTGCTCCCAAAATTAGTACCATTTTTTGAGAACAAAAGAAGGGATTTACCTTCTGCAGTGAAGCGTCTAAGTGCGGAAATAAAGAAACAGATGTTAGTCCTGTGACTAGCTCGAGATGAATCCAGTGGGTAGACAAAAATACAGTACGTTTTGCTTTTTTATCGTTGTCTTGCTTCTTACTAATCCTTGCTTGACAGAAATGGGCCCGCAAAGTCTGTACCAGTGTTAAGGGAAAGGTCTAGATGGCTAAACCTGTGCTGATGGAAGCTGGCCCATCAGCTGCTGTGTATTTTTACCGAGTTTGAAAAAATGGCAAAAATTTATGTATAATAGATTTGACCGTTTTTCTTGGGCCCCTCGGAACCAGTAAATGTTTCCTGAGAGAAGCAATGAGGAGCTGCGGACCCGCATGTGACAGTCTCAAATGTTCGGCTATGTTATTAATCCCGTGAAGGAGATTTGGAGGTAAAACGATTTTGCTTATTATCATAAGCTCTGAGAATTTCTCAATCTTCCTCCTACCGAAGAATTGCTGATCATCGGAAAAAAAATTAAAATCTCGGAGATACTTTGAGATGAAAAATTGTTTATTTTGGCACAAAAGGGCTGAAAACTTAGGTGTATTTTGAGCTTGAACCCTTTGATGCATTTGTTAAGTGTTTTTACTCTGCAGTACATAGAAAACCCGTCGTTTTTTTCCCAAAGGTTTTTTTGGTTGGGATGAAACGAAGCAGTAAGCCCCCAACTCTGGTGATTTTTTATACCTTTTAAAACTGATGCAAGATACAACAGTTGGTCTTGCGTAGCAATGTAGTGACGAGTCTTTTTCTCTTTGGGATGTTTTCATCTTCTTTTTTAGTTACATTGCTGGCCAATCCGATGACTGTTGCTGTAACCATGTGGTCCGTGCCACCCCCCCAATAAAAAGTTCATAAATCACACGCTTTATTCCTCGTGAAATGAGGTTGCTGGGATTGTACTAGATGAAACGTGGTTCCAACCCCATTCTTGTGTGAGTTGGATTTTTGCAACCTGTTGGGTACAAATGTTTCCCCTCGTGTTTCGGTGATGCGACCATGAAGACAATAGTGGAGGTCGGTCCACAAGAAGACTTTGTCAATTTTCAGGTTTAAAAATTGGAAAAGTTTTCTGAAAATAGCTTTTGGGTTAATTTTGATCCTAAGGGGGTTCTAGGGGTGGCAATGATACCTTCTTGACAGGACCACCCTTTACTTTGGAACATAAAAAGTTGGTTGCACTTTGACCCTTGTTTATTTGTTGATCTAATGTACAAGGGGGCAGCCATACCTTTCGACCATCCAAAAAAACCCTGCAATTGTATGTTGTTTGGTTCCTTTTATAGTACTATTGCAATTTAATGCTGACACATGTGACAATTGGTTTTGGAGAACTTTTCCACTCAATGGAGAGTTCTGACATAGACATCCTATTAATTGGCTGACCGCACGGTGGTCCACTTCCCGGGACATGGAAGCCACTTTAAGGGTAGTTGCATGTTAATTAGGGGACGATTAATCGAAAAAATAAATTTTTAAAGGGCGCCCGTTTGGAGGTGAGGGGATATCCCCCCCCCAAATTTAAACCAAAATGATTATAAATTCCCTTATGCAAAAAACTTTGCATTGTTTTGTTTGTTCAATCCATGTGCACAAGCAAAACCAACAAAAAAATCCAATAAAGTATTTATTGCATTAAAAAAGCATAAATTAAAACGCCCAACCGCCATCTTGAATGGGTGAGGGTTTACGCCCTTTAATTTGGTACACTCGCGCCTGTGCGGCGGGATTTTGGGGACCTGGTATCTAGCCCCACTATAGGTGTTAAGATATTATGGGGTTTGGGGGGCAAATTTATCATCCCATGTAAGTTTTGTAAAACCATAGTTTTGTGAAAAAAATTTATATGAGATAACATGGGACTCACAAGTTGGGATCAAATTGGAGCTACTAAACGACAAAAAAATTTTGTATCTTGTTTTTTGATTACATGATAGGTATTTGGGAACAAGAAATTTTTCGGATGTTGGGTGCCACAATAGTCCTAAGTTTTTATACTCCTTTTTTTTGAAATAAAGGCACTGATCTCCCTGTCTTCTGGTGGTACAGCTTTTTATAAAGCGGGGGGTTAGAGCACCCTTTCTTTAAGGGGGAAAGCTCCAAAATTAAGGAGTGCAATTAGTTCTTTGTAGTTGCAAATGCATGTCCAGATTGTTGGAACCGCTGAGTGCATTTTGTCAAAAAAAAAAAATTCGTTTTTAAAAATTTCCGCCGCCCCCGGGTATTTGTCAAAACCCCTTCCCAAAGTTTTTTCAAAGATCTGGTTTTCGAGAAAGGGGCTGATGCAGTACCCTATGTTACTGTTTACAGTTCAAGGTTTTTTGTTGCTGGTCAGGTGACTTTCTCCATAGAATTCGTTTGAAGACCGGTATCTTTTAGGGGTGAAATTTTAAATTGGCGATACATCTGGTGTTCGGGTGAAAAAAATATTTCGGCCTGAATCGCAGAAGATTGAGTACAGGTCCTGTTTTAAACTGTTGGCCAACCATAAGAAAATCGTTTTTGTGATTTGCCCATTTTTGTTTTGGGAGAACCTCGAATACAACTCTAGTCTGGTTTTGGCTGTGGTTTTAAAAAAAAGCTGTGAGGAAATAGTAGTAGGCGAAGTGTGTTTTTTTTCATTTGTTGAGTTTGTACTTCTTTCATTGACCTAATTCCCCATACTTTATTAATGTGTCCAATTTGTTCTCGAAGTTCTTGGTGTTTCGTTTAAGCTTACTTTTCCCAAGGGGGGAAAACCTTAGAGTGCGTCTGTAAATCGCTTTTTGAGCGAGTCTGTTGGCTAAGCGATCGTTAGCCGGGAAACAGTGATGAAGTTGGCGTCGAAATGTCACAAGTAGGCATCGGTCGTTGCTTTGGTAGCACCCGAGCGTAGTCGCCGAAAAGTGTATGCTTTGGGGCCTACTTGCTACTTCAAGAGGCCCAATGCGAAAGAAGTGAAATGCAAGCAGGATTGTAATTTAATAAATTTAAAAATTTTTCCAGGTCTGATATTTAATGAATTATTTTTTACCCCGTAGAAAATTAGCAGTGTCGGGAAATTTAAAAAACTTTAATGCATGTTTTTGGCCAGGCCCAGGGCATAGCAGGTAAAAAGGGGGGGGCCTAGGGGTAGCGTAGGGTAGCCTAGACCTAGGCCTAGCCCGCCAAAAAGTAGCATTTTGAATGTTTTGTGATATAGTTTGATGTTTTTTTTAAATTTTTTTTTAACTTCTTGACCCTTGACCCAAAAGAGGTTATCTAGGGCAGACCCCAGACAAGCCAAAAAAAGAGAGATCAACGCACATGGGGGCTAACCAAAAAAAAAAGTTTGTTTTTTTTTACAAATTATAAAAAAAGATCAAGCTAAAACCGCCTTCTCGTGGGGGGTTTTGAGAGCGACTTAAAAAAAAGTATCCTGATAAGAGGCTTGGGGAAGTTGTTGACAGAATCATTAAATAGGCGAGGTGTAAACGGCAAGCACAGAGAGGCAAGTTTTTAGCAGGGGAGCAGTCGAAAAACGATTACGACGTACCCCCTTTTGTTGCTGCTGGAGGAAATACCCCCGTTTTTCTAGTAAACGTTGTGGAAAATCTCACCACAAATGTGCCATTTTTGTCCCCCTGTGGTATTTTGTTGAAAATGCGATTCGCATTGAAGCTTCCCTCAGTTTTGGGGGAGAGTTGATCCCTCCAGTTCCAGAATCTTGCCAATGTTGGTCAGGTTGTCTTCTTGACGAAAAAAAACACGGGTCACCGATTATTTGGTTTTAAGGTCATTCCTAAATCCGATAAAAACCAAAACCCAAATTCTGTGTTTTAGTACTGGAAACTCCTGGGCTTGTACGCTTTTTTAGCACAAAAAATGTGAAGACAATCAGCTCCAATAAGCTATCCCAAAAGGCCTACTCCTGGTTCTGGAAGTTTGGGGGTCAGCCAGGGGATATCCCTTTTGGGAGATTCCAGTTTGACGTCGATGCATGTGATGGTATTGTCCAGTTATTGCGAAATACAGAACATGTAAGGCTTGCCTTATAATTGCTACTGTTGAGGGGAAATTGAAGGGGGTGTTGTGAACTTGGCTTTGCGAAACATTGTACCCCTTGCATTATTATCCGATTATAATTTTCTTTAAATTAAGTCTTTGAAATAAATCTTCTGTAACGAAGTTTTGATTGGCTACGAGTCATCAAAACCCTGCATTTTTGTAGTTTATCCATTTAGTCTCGAACCCTATTGCAGTTGACAAAAAAACTTGTGATTGCTTTTGTTCTTGCAACATGACAGGAGCCTTTTGGGCATCCTGGTGACATGATTGGCCGATGATTCGCCCGCTCGTTATATTTGTTGGCTGATTGTTTTCAAAAATTTGGGTTCTTTACGGTTTTGATAGACTTTTTGTATGTAATAATGTAGGGGGTTTTACAATTACAAATTTGCAATTTAAAGATATCGGGAAATTTTTTTAAATGAATGCCGCTCGCGGCGTTGACACCAAAGTTTGTTGTCCTGTACACATTCTCTCCGCGCGTGTATCTGCTGCAATGAAGTTTCACATAAAAACGTGGGGTATGATTGGGGCAAATACAACATTTCTTGTTCTTAATGACATGAAAAATTTCAATTGTGAGCAGCCTTTTTTTTTTTGGGCTTAAAAACACCTTTTCGGACTGTCCCGAGGCTAAAGCTATTGAAGGTTATGTTTTCAGAGCTTGGCTCTTATATAAAGAAATGGAGGAGATTGTAGGGTGGGGAAAGATTGTCAAGATTCTTTTTTTCTCACTCCTTCGTGAGTTTTTGTAACTTTTCAAAAATCAGCTGTGATACAAGGTATCACCTAGTGGTTTGATTAAAGTTCCCTGGCCTTGAGGGAACTTTAAATTTCGCGAATAGTATTCAAAAAACTCCTTAAGTCAGAAATGATTCCTTTGAACGCCCTTTAGGTTCAAAAGTCCCCTTTTGTAAGAGCTGCATCAGTTTTTTTTTTTTTCTACCTTTTCCTTTAGTAATGCCAAGTACTTTGGTAAATTTACAGCATGATAGGAAGGTTTTTTATTTAAATGCAATGCTTGGCCCTTCAAAGATGATAACAGGTAATTTAATTTTTTAATGGGCATGACGTCTGCGTTTTTATGAACCCCTCACCGTGAAAGAATCCCAAAATGGGAAACCCCTCCCATATTTTTCCATCAAAACTGGGAATGAACTAAAGGTAACCTCAAGCTGCCTGTGGCATTTTGGGGGCAAAACCCCGATACTTGAAGTTCTCCGGGAGCTCTGCGGAGGGCCTGGATTACCAAATTCTTTTTGCTTGCCTTAATGTTAGTTCCCTTTGGCCTTCTGTTCATACGCAGTTTCCTGGAACACTGCCGATATCGTCATATCTGACTGAAGGTCGTTTAGTTTCCAGTTCAGATGTACGCTGTCGTAAATCTAGCCATTTATTTTTGAATCCCTGGACATGTCTGGTAACATATCGGATATACAACATATGCTAACCCTTTAATTTTACAAATAACAAATAACAGATGACAAATAAAAAAAAAACAATTAAAAGATAAAAAATACAAATTCAAAAGAAAAAAAAAATAACAATTTTTAAAATTTTAATTGGTAAAACTTAAGTGGAGGGGTTTAGGAATTCGTCTAGAGAATAAAAAGATTTTTTCTAGCAAAAACTATTAAGCAAACTTTAAGATTTTGGGAATTTTTGATATATGTGGGAGATTATTGTAGAGAAGCGGCAAAGGGAAATGGGACTACTTTTATAAAATGAATGTCCCAAAAAAGACGGGATGAAAATATTGGCTACATTTCTTGTGTTGTGACTGGATTTGGGCCCAAATTGGTGGGGAAAAGTCAGGGTTGGGAATGGACAAAAGTTGCAGCTGTTTGAATTAGTTTAAATTATGGGTAAGAATAGTAAATTTTGGGAAAAGTATGTCCTGCAAGATTCCGCCTAGGGGAAGCGATTATTCTTGCGCTCTTTTTTTAAGGTAAATTTCGTTTACTGGGCGACGAGCCCCAAAAAAATATACCCCATGAGATGATTGAATGATAAATGCATGATAAATAAAAGAAGGGATGATTTGCGGCATGATTTTAAGTTTACGGAGCATGAAGCAGCCGCTTAGTAGCCTGGAAGCAATTCGGTTGATAGGGGGGGTTCAATCGAGGGATTCAGTTATGGTGAGGCCTAGGACTTTATTAGATGATGCTCTTGAAATGCTATTTCCATCAAGAGGGAATTAATGGGCTAGACAACGGTTTAAGGTGATTGTTATAGAAAGTGAGGTACACTGTCTTAGATGGTTGCAAGGATAAACGATTTTGCTCACAGTAATATGATATTGTAGAAGCTTTCTTTGAGCATTTGAAAAGAGGCAGGTTAGTTGGGTCAATAGGTTGAGTGGAAGAAAGTTTGGGCATCGTAAGTAGGTTGGTAATATCATCAGCATAAAGTGACATAAGTTGTCATGGTATTTATGTTAATAATTTTAGGAAGATCGTTAGTGTACAGAAGAAAAAATAGAGGGCCAAGAACTGAGCCCTGTGGAACTCCAGTTTTCTACTGGAAGCGGAGAAGAAAAAATGGATTGAAACCCGGTAGAAGATATTTTAACTGATTGAGTTCTATCAGTAAGAAAAGATGCAATCCAGCTATGGGTAGGACCAATAATTCCTAGGGAAAAACAGTTTCTTGGGTAGAATCTGATGATCTATAGTATCAAATGCCTTGCTTAAATCATAGAATAGAGCAATTGCAGCATCACCGCTGTCAAGTGCATTATACAAGGTAGATAGGAAAGAGAAAATTGCAGATGTAGTAGACCCTTTTAGATCGGAATCCGTGCTGGCTGTTATCCAGGAGGTTGTGCTTTTCTAGATATGAAGATAGGCGAGAATGCATAGCTAGTTCAAATATTTTTGAAAATGGTGACAGAAGTGAAATGGGACGATAATTCTGCATTCATTTTTCTTTCCCTTTCTTGTGGATTGGAAGAATCATCGAGTGTTTAAGTACTGAGGGGAATACCCCCAAAATTTTCAAAGATTTTTTAATTGCATAAGAAAGGGGCACAGCTAAGTGCCTGGAAGCTTTAGTACAATTGCACTAGGAATACCATCCAAACCAAGATGAATATTTTGTCCCTAGCTTTTAATAATGTGAAGGACCTCTTGAGGACTTGTACCCAGCAAACACAAGGTGCGGGGAGACACGGTATTGGTCCGGGCACTCTGGGCAGCGTGCGGGCTACGGGGGGCGTCGGGTGCTTACTCAGGGCGTCGTACGGGGCCCGGGCCCGGGCAAATTTTGGTAATATAGCCGACCTAGCCCGTTAGCTTCCCGGCCGTAGCCTTTACATGCCCCGTGAATAAATTTTTCTTCGTTCCGCCCAGCCATTAACCGTACGGGACCCATGCAACCATTCCTTGACTGCCCATACGCTCCCGGCCATAGCCAGTACATGCCCGTGAATGTATTTCTTCGTTCCCCCCAAAGCCATTACCCATACGGGGACCAGGCCATGCAAACATTCCCTTGGCTGCCCGGGCGTTCAACGGCCGTAGTCAGTACATGCCCCGTGAATGTATTTTTTGTTCCCCCCATCATTACCCGGAGGGGCCCTTTGCAATGTAACTGTTCTATTAGCTGCCCTGCACACTAAACCAAGACACAAAATGAATCTGTTTGTTTAACAAACTCGTTAGTTTTTTTCCTTACAATGAATTTTTGGATGAGCGCAGAGCGTAAGCGAGCGAAGCAAAGATTCCATTTCAGTACACTGGAAAAAAAATAGGGGAATGTTTAGTTTGTTTTTTTTCTTTTTTTTGTATTTTTGGCTGTTTGTTAACACGATTCCGGCAAAACCCCGATACTCCAATTGTGATTGAAATTTTGTGTTGGCCTTTGAAATCTCTGAACTTAGAACTGCCACGTTTTTTAGCGCAATCGAAAAAATTATTTTTATGAAAATCGCAATTTTACGATTTTTTCTATTTGAAAATTTTTTTCGACTTATAACACCTACATGCTTTAAATTCGATTGTAATGATTGTTTAACAGAACCTTAATTTTATGAATTGATATATTCGTGTGAAATTTGAAGCGCTACCAAAAAATTATTTCTCATAATAATTGCAATTTTGAGATTTTTATTTTTTTCTTTGACTTATAACACGTACATGCTTTATCTGATTGTAATAATTTTTTTTACAGAACCTTAATTTTATAAATTAATATATTCGTGTTTAATTTGAACGTAATCGAATAATTATATTTTTATGAAAATCGCTATTTTACGCTTGTTTCGTTTTTAAAAATACGCTCAAACCAACAACGCGCCTATAAAAAGCGTTTGTGAAGCTTCATAGTAATTACATTGCTTACAATATAATAGCTTTTGGCCTGCTTTCATTTCTCTTGTTTTTACAGTTTAAAAGAAAATGCAACACTGTATACTATAGTTTAACTTTTTTCCAACTGAACAAAAAGATGTGAAACATCTCTAATGAAGTCATTTAAAATTTTTTTTTGCATAAACCAATAGAATAAGTACCGTTAACTTATGAACGTATCATTCAGCATCGCATCGGACAAGCATATACTTTATTTATGCATATGCACCCGCCTCGGCCTATATCAAAATACAGGAACAAAATTTCGAAACATGCGCTTCAAAACAGAAACGGCTTGGAATAGCATAATAATTATTGCACCCATTTAAAAAAATAAAAAGTTTACCATTTGTGTAATATATTGAACACTATTAAAAAAACATCCAAAATAGTTCAAATGCGATACTGATGGGCCACAGAGCAAGTGCACAATTGTATGAGCGTAGCGAGCGAAGCGAAATTTTTCCATTTCCTATACTGGAGAAAAAAAAATTCGGAATGTTTTTTTTCTTTCTTTCTGTATTTTTGTCTGACTGTTAGCACGATTTCGGCTAAACCGATTCTCCAATTGCGATGAAATTTTCTGGAGACCTTCGAAATCTCTGAACTTAGAAAATGCCACGTTTTTGAGCGCAATCGAATAATTATTTCATGAAAATCGCAAATTTTACGATTTTTTGATTTTTAAAAATTTCCTCGACTTATCCTACATGTTTATTCGATTGTAATGATTTTTTTACAGAACCTTTAATTTTATGAATTTATAATTCGTGTGAAATTAGAGCGCAATCAAAAAATTTTATCTCATGATAATGGAAATTTTTACGACCTTTTTTTATTTTTAAAATTTCTACGACTAATAACATCTACATGCTTCCCATTGCAATAATTTTTTACAGAACCTTAATTTTATGAATTAATATATTCGCTTTAAATTTTTGCGTAATATTGAATAATTATTTCTTATGAAAATAGCAATTTTATGGCTTTTTACGTTTTTTAAACAATTACGCTTTTCCAAACAACGCGCCTGAAAAAGCGTCTGCGAAGCTTCCTAGTTTTCTACAATTCAGTCAAGTCGATTTGCTGTGTATCTATAGGGTGGATATTCCCTCCAAGCATCAAGTTCTTCCTGGGGGTAAAAGGTTAACGGCTTGGCTTACAGATGGGGGACGCGTGCTGCTGGATCGAGTTCGAGAACCCTTACACTTGAAATTTTATAACAACTTGTAATTTATATGTGTTGAATATCCACCTACAGGCAATCGACTGATGTCACAGCTTGAGGGCAATATAGCTATATAATACTAATATTTTATCAATCAAAACTTTTTTTTTTAGGTTTTACATTTAGCTCACAGATCGCGCTACGGATGCTACGTTAGATATGTCAATGGACCGGGCAAGGCAGGGTATCGGCCGGGGACCGTGCGGGCGTGGGACAGGGTGAGAGTGTACGGTTAAAAGGCCGGGCACCGGCCCGGGCATCAAGCGGTTTATAAACAACGGGGCACGCACGGGCTATGGCCGGGGCAGCTAGTGGTAGCCCGTGCGGTCCCCCGTCACGGCCCAGGGGACACTCCCCAGGCGGTACCCGTAGGGCAGGGCCCGGCCGGGCCCGTACGAGGGAGCCCAAGCGGGCACCGGCCGGTACATCACATTTGTGTTTGCTGGGTAGGGAAGAGAAAGAAGATTGATTTGGACGATTAACATTGCTTTTAAAGAAGGATCATATTCTGGCAATGAACAGAGGGAAGTGTGTTGTAGGAGGTGAGCTGGGCGAGGGAGGAGGAATGTAGCTGGGTTTCCCTTTAAAAATTTGTTGAAAGAGTTAGCTACTATTGTAGGGTTATCGCACTTTCTGATTCGTTTATAGTACTCATGTATGTTTTGGATGTGTTGGGGGGGGCACAGTTTCAGATTTGATCGATTCGCCAGACAGTTTTGGATCTATGTGAAAGAGGATGATTTATTTGAGAGAAAATATAATTTTATCATTGTGCTTGTGCGTTTAGGCTATTTTTTATGTTTCGATAAGGGTTTTGTTTCTTACATTATAATTCCGTTTTTAACATGGAATTAGGGGCTTTCTTTTATAGGATGTGTCAAGAAGACGAGCTCTTCAGACTCGCAAGGCGAATATTAGCAGTAACCCATTTAATTGCACTTCCGAGTGATTAGTTTTATGCTAGTGAGCGGGAAAGCCAAGTGAATAGGGCACAAACGGGTGTGAACAAGAAACCCTGTATCAAATGATTCTGCATCATATAATGAAGACCGTTCTTCATCTTGAGCATTTCCAGAAGATATTCAATGTTTCTTTCCGAGAAATCACGTTTGTATTCCGTGGTGCTTGGGTTGGTTGTGTGTAGTTAAACATTTTCAGGTAAGAGCAAGGATGGTCAGGAAAGACCAGAGTCCAAAGTACTGTGGTGAAGATTCCGGTGGTTCAGGGTAGTTAATATGTTATCTAGTAGAGTATAGCTATAGCGTTACTCTAGTGGGGGTGAAGAGAGATAGGGGTCATGTTGAATGAGCTATAGACATCTTGGAAACCTGGTTTCAGTATTGGAAGGCATCAACATGTTTATGTTAAAATCTAAATCTCCATAGACAGGCACATATTTCAGCCTTGGGATATTGTTTAGTTTATTTTACTAAGTACGGTCAAGGATATCCAAAAACTTTTTTAATGTCTCCCTAGGAGATCTAACTATAGAGAGGTTAAAAGTTGTAGTTGGTAAATTCCAGGAGAACAGCTGTGCATTCAAACACTCTCTCAACACAGAGGTTTGAGAAAGCCGGAATATTAGTAATATCCAAGTTTGGCTTTGAAAGAAATCTCTACTCCGCCGTATATGTGCTAACGGCAATAGAAACTAGAGTTGCAGTACGGAGGGATTGAAGTGCGAGACTTCTGGGTCAGAAGCCCAATGTTTCTTATAAACAGAGAATTTCAGGGGAATCTTGAAAAAGAAATAATTGTAATTTCATTAGTTTGTTCCGAACACTGTATATTAAGGGACATGATACGTGGATTACTAGTTGTGGAAATCATAAGGTGGGTTTAAGTCCGTTCCTGGCATGCATGAAAATTTGAACAGAAGTATGCCCCTACAAACCTGTATGTTAATTTTACATATAGTCGAGATGGTAAGTGTTTCTCTTCGCTGAAGCACTACTCTTGGGGACTGCGTCAAGACAGTACAGTGTCGTGTTCACAAATGGGGTGATGTCAGTTTCGGATGACTGCACCCGTGCTTGGCGTCCTCCCCAACCACAAGACGTACCGGGTTCCTGTTTCACAAGCAGAGTGGTGTCATCCTCTCTCAGATGACGGCACCCGTGCGGGTCTCCTCCGACGTACAAGACATACTGTTGTCTCTTTCACAAGTAAGGTGATATCAGTCTCGGTGACGGCATCTGTGCTGGCGTCTCCTCGACGTACAAGTCAGTACAGTGCCACTGTTCACAAGTAGAGGTGAAGTCAGTCTCGCAACGGCACCCGTGCTGGCGTCCTCCTCCGACGTACAATACGTACTGGTGTCCTGTTCACAAATATAGGTGGTGTCAGTCCCGGGTGCGACACCCGTGATGGGCGTCTCCTCCAACACACACGACTTTCATAGTTAAAGTGAGTCAGTCTCGGAACGACAGCATCATGCTGGCTCTCCTCCGACAGTACTATCAGCACAGTTCCCTATTCATAAGGAAGGCCCCCTAGAGGTGACAGTCGTATCAGGACGACAACGCCCTGGCTGCCCCTCCTCCGACGCACACGATAGCACTGTGTCATGTTCACATGTAGAGGGGAAGGCTGCTTTGAATACAGCGGGCAGTGCTGGCTTATCCTCCGGAGCGGTACAAGACCATCACAGCCAAGTACAGTAAGTCATTATTTCTCAGGTTGTGATTGAGAATAAATGAGGATTTGTGTATTTGATTTCTGAAAGACAGCTCAATAATACCTTTTACCAAAGGCCATACAATCCGATCCGAGTCATAATTACTTCTGGCATAACTAACTGTGGGTATACAGTAGAAATTTGCAGAAAGATCTTATTTCCTAATTGCATTTCGAGATATTGTACGCATGGTTTGTGAGGAGATCTTGTTGGTTTAAAAAGATAAAATACAAGTCTTCCCTTTCGAGTGCATAGTAGCCATATCTCCTTCACATTTATTTGTTTGGTAATGTCTCTACATTACCAAACTTCTTTTAAACCCAGCAGCTATCCTCATTCATGCTTAGGTCAGCTGATATGCAGTATGCAAGGGGAATAGACTTGTGAGTATGAAAAAGATTAACCCTCCATTCAAGCTATAGTTGTCTTAAGGCCGATTCACAATTGCCCGGTAACGAGAACGGGTAACGACAACGAGAACTGGAAGAACGCTATACGTTAAGGGCTTCGATGCACAATAGCCCCGTGAAGAAAACCGACGGGACAAATCAAATAATAGTGTGTCAATTATATTTTGTTATTTTTGTTTATTCCGCTCATGATTAATTTTAATTTATTTCGCGATTTACTCGCGTTTAAAACATCAATCAGCTGATAAAATAGTGTCAGGCAGTGCATCTTGAATTCTGAATTGGGTTCCGGTAAGGTACGTGAACGGGAACGTGACGGAAAGTTAAAACTTGGTGATGTTCCCGTTGTCGTTGCCGGATACGGGACGACCGGCAACGGGAGCTCTATTGTGCATCGTGTCGTAAGTAAAAGTGTGATTCAACTTTCCTTCCCGTTCTCGTTCTCGTTCCCGTTCTCGTTACCGGCTAATTGTGCATCGGCCTTTAGATATGGAGAGTTGAAGCTATAGTTTTGTCAGCGTAGGAGATTGCTAATGAGTTGGAACCATTGCTTGATGAATGTTGCTTGATGAATGTTTTCATACAATCATTTGTGTTTTAATTAACACCCCTCTTCTTGACTAACTTTTTGTGTACGTCGTTAGGCTCCATTACTACTTACAATAGTGAAATGACTGACCTGTCTATTGATTCGGCCCGTGAGGTACCAAAATGTTGGGTCCATGAGTGGTGATGCGGTCGGACCACTTTACATTCGAAAAGATATTTATTGTGCATCATCTGCTGGCTGGTGTAGACTTGTTCCACAGGACTGGCCACATTCGCTGAATTGGAAGTAGATATAATTAAACCAAACTTTAGAAATGCATTTTATTGGTAAAAAGTCATTTTTATTGATAAGAAAATGAAACCCTCAACTAGATTTTAAATGAGGTGGTATTGTAACAATTAAAAAAATAAAGATGTCTCAATGTAATAAACAGTAGAGAGAGTCAAAGACAGTGAGTACGTTTGTGATACAAAAGAACTAGTAATGAAAGATGTTATGTGTGCTCACAATCCCCGAACAGCTGGTACTCCAATAAGCAATTTATAAGCCACGATTTTGTGACGTAACCTTTGCCCTCACCAAAACTATAGGAGACACAACCGTTTTTGTAGGGAATTGAATGGGAATATTTTTGCCATTGCAACATTTTGTCTTCTTCAACCATTTGGAGATATTCAAATAACCACCGTTTGCGGCCGCCATTTTCATATGGGCGGCCCGAATCTCCATTCTGATTGTAGGGGAGTTTTAGTATGTTGATTAGTAGTATATAGAGGAATGGTCTCTGCAAAATTCAGCCACATCGCAATTATTTCCTCCCAAAAATTCTTACTTGACAGGATTCACTATCAAACATATTTTTTTAGAATTAAATTAAATCTTTTCCAGATCTTTTTCAAAAAAGTTCTTTCATATTGCAAAAATCAAATTTACTAGCACATTTTGGGTCCCTCCATCCGTCTAGTCCATCACTATTGTCACGCAGAGCTAATTAGGCCCTTTGGCTGAGGTGGTGATCGCAAAATAGTGTTTAAGTGGGGGCGTAGCAGTCTACTTAGGACCTAAATAACTAGCACGGATCCAGGATCGTGGGTAGGTGGGTTCATGAAGGGGATTGTAGACACACGAATTAACGTGAATCCACTAAGAGACCAGCACTGTATTAAAGATAAACATAATGACCCTCCTATTTCTGGCCTAGGATCGAACCTATGAGTTCCGTCTGTGCAGACCGTGGGTTCATACCTCTAACTGACTCTATGACTTTACTAATGAGTGTGCATGGCTTAACCGAATGCTTGTGGTTCCTGTATTGTGTTTAGACTGGCCCCCCTCCGACACCCTGATGTCGAACCCCGTCGATGTCTTCTCACTTCACCCTCTTCCGTATCTAATCCTTGTTCTGTTTTCTTCATCTGGTATCCTCACTTAGAACTTCTTCCAGACATTTTGGTGTTTTACGTTCGATGGTTGTTGCACTTATCCCTGACTCCCTCCGTCCCACGGTTGTCGCTCGTCTCCCTGTTCTCACACGAACGTCTCGAACGTAACCTTCAGCACTTCTTCCGTTCAGTGCACTTAATCAAAGTCCGATTTACTTGCACTATTTTTGTTGTGCATCTTTAGCCTCAGCGTTTATGTCGGTCGATTTCCTTCCTGTACTTGCGACTAAATAAGCCAACACCGCGAAGTACCTAGACGTCTTGGACCTTAGTATGAACTCAAAATTGGTAGGGTTCCCTGATTGGATTCCGAAATGTATTGGACCTCGAGATCATTAGTATTTAGTCAACAGGTACTCTACAGTACTGACTCCCCCCTCTCCGGGGTAAAAAAACGCCCTCGTTTTTTTTTCCTCCATCCTAATGAGCTTCGCTTTATTCTTCGTTGTAATCCCTAAGTATTCGATGTCATAGATGTATAAAACTGGCCATGCATTCAGAGTCCGGCTCCTACTTCCGATTTATAGTATCACGCTTTACAAAACGCAAATAGTAGATAAGTCTTCTTCCCTTTGTCTTGGCCGACATATCTCTTCTGTCTTGGGCAAGATTCACTTCATTCGGCGCCACATCCTCTCCAAAAGAAAGCAGTAAAACCAACATACAGGACCCTAAGCTAAAAAAATCTAGTTTAAGATGATATGATTACTTTGAAGAGAACCGTGGGCTTCTCCTGATTAGACCGTTAAAAATCTCCATCATCCGTGGGAGAACGGGGGTAGGGGTAATGATTGCGAGGCCGTGGAGACTGGGAGTGGGGGATATAAGTCCTCGACACTAAAGAAATGAGTTTCACGCAATCACATCAAAGACCCAGCCAGTACTGCCACGTAACTCGCAATGACCGTGGTCGCTGCATCCGTCGAGTTTTTAGATCAGGTCTGGGAACACTGACAGGAGGTTTATTCTCTACATATTTCTTCTGTGTTTTAGATGGATGGAATATAGTTAGTTGTACGCCAATCAAAATAAAATACGTTTGTCTATAACAAAGTTCTTTTATTTATTTTCCTGGCACCCCGCAACAATCCTTCTTGAACTAACCAGTTTTGCCAAGTGTTGTGTTAGGCATACAGCTCATAGCCAATCTATACCTAACCTACCATAAAAAGAACAGTGTGTTGACACTTGAAACTAATGTTTGTAAAACGGTTTTCTGGACATCATGACATCATGGTAAGGACGAAAAATAAATTCTAACTTTTTTGAAGGGTAGATGATGACGGTTGTTAATTTATCAATCTCTTGGTGCTTCAAGTTTTATTTATATATATATATATATATATATATATATATATAGATATATTATATATATATTATATACCTGCAGACATTGTATTTTCGGGTAGTCCTTGTGGTTTTATTTTAGTTCCAACGTTTCGGCAGTTCTCCCTGCCCATCTCAAGGAAATTTAAAACTATTAAAACAATATCAAAACAAACAAACGTACTTCTTAACAAACACTGCAACTGGGGGAAAAAAAACACAGACAAAACCAAAAGCTTAGAAAACAATAGGTACTAATTGACACATATTATGACATCCAGATATTTTAAAAACTGGAAGACATCACACACTCTATTACTTTTTTAGATGACCTCAGCGTACGATTAGAATGGCTCAAGGAACGTTGGAACTAATAATCAAACCACAATGACTACCTACCCGAACATACAATGTCTGCATATTCAATCCGTGAACAGTCTGCGATATAACATATATATATATATATATATACATATATCCAAATCAACACTACTTTTCACTACAATGTTACACAAAATTCCAATAAAAAATTATTTTTTCACATATTTGTTTTGAGCTAAATAGTGTAAAGTACACACACAGTTGTTATGTGCCATTAAAACAGTGAGTTGAATTATTGTCATATCCAAATTAGAGGAGGGGGTGAATAAAATACTGACTTAACTTCTTAATACTGCTTTCAACTTTGTTTGTTGATATATAGCCATTTTACATTACTATTATTTCCAGGTACATTGTTTCCAGAAAATTTATGGCAATGTGCTCATTTTGAATCATTGCGATATATTATAATAATACGTAATACATTATCTATGATTTACTACGGAAAAATATATTTACCCAAGCATTTTCTTGAACTAGAAATCAAATAACCCCTATCCACTAACATAAGATGACATGACCACGCAATATCGCGTTAAAAGTAATTTATGCGTTACAAGTGAACATGACATTGTAGATTGTACTAGTATATCCGCACCCAAAATTAAAAAATTGATCAGTTTTAAGAGGCCATGGTCAAGGAAAAATTAAAGTTTTTAACTGGCAGTGGCTGTACGACAAGGGGCTGATATGGGAAGGGGTGGGCGGGCGAACGCGACAGGTCCTCTAGATCTCCGCCTAGCGGAGGATCGTCTAACTCTCTAGGTTAGGTCTTCGCAGGCAGGCAAATTAGAAGCCATCTTGGTGCCTAATTCTACAATGTTGTTGATGGGCTAACATGTGCAAATCCTTTGACATGCACATTTTTTAAAATAGCCCTAATATAAGCCATTTACTACGAACATGCCGTGTTGTGCATCATTAATTGGTACACGACAATCCGATCAGATTTTAGACTTATCGATCCACTGTTTTTATCAAGAAAACTGGCGAAATTGATACCAGTTTCAAAAGACGGAAGACAGCACAGATAAAGTAGGTCTTATCCAATCCTGCACTACAACCGGTCCATTTTTTTTGTTGGTTACTTTGGCTGAACCATATTTTATTGGTTCTCTGGATATCATAACTCCTGCCTACCATAGACTGGTCAGTGAAGAGGGAATTTTGTGCCAAAAAGAACGGGGGGGGGGGGGGGGGGGGAGAGACAGTATTTTGGCCTATTTCATAATGATAAAAATCCATTGTATTTCAGCAAATTAAGTTTGCCTTACTTATTAAGTAGGTCTATTGAGTAACATTTAACAGTAACACTTATGTAGGACCTAATTGGATGAGCGTAGCGAGCGTAGCGAGCGAAGCGAAGATTCCATTTCACTACACTGGAGAAAAAAAATCACGAATGTTTTTTTTTTTCTTTCTTTTTGGTATTTTTGGCTGTTTGTTAACACGATTCCGGGCTAACCGATACTCCAATTGCGATGAAATTTTGCTAAAGGCCTTCGAAATCTCGAACTTAAGAACTGCCAAGTTTTTGAGCGCAATCGAAAATTTATTATTACTCTGAAATCGCAATTTTACGATTTTTTTTTTTCGATTTTTTTGAAAAGAACTTCTTCGACTTTTTACCCTACATGCTTTATCCGATTTTAATGATTTTTTCACAAACCATAATTTTATGAAAAAAGAGATCGTGGTGAAATTTTGAGCGCAATCGAAAATTTATTTCTCTGAAAATCGAAATTTTACGTTTTTTTTTTTTCTTTTTAAAACAATTTCTTTGATTTAGAACACCTACATGCTTTTAATCCATTGTATGATTTTTCACAGAACCTTAATTGTTTATGAATTAATATATTACGTGTGAAATTTGAGCGCACTCGATAATCTATTTCCTCATGAATATCGCGAATTTTGAAACGATTTTTTTGTCTTTTTTTTAAATTACAATCATTAAAAAAAATTACAATTTAAGTTTATTTTCTTTTTTTTTAATTTAAATTAATTTGTAAAAGATCTTCAACTTAGTTATGATTTTTTCACAAGAACACAAGAATCCGCATAAACACATACAATACCACCCACACACCACATACACATTTTCACCAATTACGCTCATCCAACAACGCGGCGGGACTTTAAAGCGTTTTTCCTAGTAATAAATAAATACAAATTAAAAAACCTTCGTCAAGTCCACTCCTTATTATACACTAATTATTATCACATGGTGTTGCTTTAGGCACAATGCATTTTGTAATAAACTAGTAAAACGGCTTAAGTCCCGCCGCGTTGATGGTGAGCGTCATTTTTGTTTAAAACGAAAAAGCGTAAATTGCGATTTTTTTAATAAATAATTTTTTCGATTACGCTCAAATTTCACACGAATATATTAATTCAATAAAATTAAAGTTTTGTGTGAAAAAGTCATTATAATCGGATAAAGCATGTAGGTTTCATTCGTCGAAGAAATGTTAAAAATTGAAAAAATGCATAAATTGCGATTATACCTGAGAAAGTGATTTTTCGATTGCGTTTAATTTTTCACACGAATATAATTAGATTCATAAAATTAAGGTTCTGTGAAAAAATCATACCATGTGATAAAGCAATGTAGTGTTTATAAGTCGAAGAATGGTTTTTAAAATTTAAAAAAGTCGTTAAAATTGCGATTTTCATAAGAAATAATTTTTCGATTGCGCTCACAATTTCACACGAATATATTTACTTCATAACAGAAGGATCGTGACAAAATTCTTACAATCGGATAAAGCATTGGTGGCTGTTATAAGTCGAAGACTTTTTTAAAAAATCGAAAACAAACGAAAATTGCGATTTTCATGAGAAATAATTTTTCGATCGATTTTCCCGCCCCCGTGCGTTTCTTCGTTCAGATGATTTCATATAGACCTTCATTACATTTCTTCTCAATTGGAGTTATTGGTTTAGCCGAATCAGGGGGGGGGGGGGGTGTTCACAGACACACAAAAATACCAAAAAAAAGAAAAAAAACATTCCGGATTTTTCCTCCAGTGTAGTCGAAATGGAATCTTCGCTCCGCTCGCTACGCTCATCCAACTATCAAAAACAGGCTTCAGAATAAATTTTTAAATCCTAAGAAAATCGCCCATTATGTACACTCACACTATAACCTTTGAGTATATCACCAACCATCCTTGGTTATTATACTCAATGCTATTAACCTAAGGAATTTTAAATTACTTATAATTTTATCTGGATGAAGCGTAGCGAGTCGAAGCGAAGATTCCATTTCACTACACTGGAGAAAAAAATCCCGGAATGTTTTTTTTCTTTCTTTTTTTGTATTTTTGTGTTTGTTTTAACACGATTCTGCTAAACGATGACTCCAATTGAATGAAATTTCTGGATGGACCGTAAAATCTCTGAAACTTAGGTACTGTCACGTTTTGAGCGAATCGGAAAATTATTTCTCAATAAAATCGCAAATTTTACGATTTTTTTTGTCGATTTTTTAAAAATTTCCTCGCTTATAACACCTACTGCTTTATCCGATTTAATGATTTTTTCACAGAACCTTAATTTTATGAAATTGAGATTTCGTTGGTGATATTTGAGCGTAATTACAAAAATATTGTTTTATGAAAATAAATTTTTTAGTTTTTTTTCTTTTTGTAAACAATTCTTTGAACTTACAAAACACCTACATGCTTTCGGTCTGGCTCGTTGGTCTTGTCGTTTAGCGTATCTGCTTCCATGCAGATGGTCCCTCAGGGTTCGATTCCCGCTAAAGTCAGAAGTTTTTTTACTTCTATCAGTTCTTATCTAGGAGTTTGTAAACGGTGACTTTGAGCCGGCCTAGCGAACGAAGCACATAATACATTTCAGATTTGTTTTCTGAATCGGCCTTGTTGATTCTGGCGTTAATTCGCGGGTGTTCAGGGGGCACTAATCATACCACTGATTGCTATATTTCCAATTAAAATATCGATCTTTGTTGGTTTAGCGCTTCACATCGTCGATGCGTCGGGGCCTGCAGTTGGCTGGTCGCTATGATTTTAAAGTCCCCCCACTGAAATCAGTTATATAACTGATGGGTAGACTCTAAATAAAATTTTATTTATTGTATTTATTTATTTATCCTATTGTAATTATTTTTCACAGAACCTTATTTTACGAATTAATATACTCATGTGACATTTGAGCGCAATCGAATAATTATTTCTAAGAAATCGCAATTTTACGATTTTTTTTCTTTTTTTAATTTACATAAATTATAAAAATGAAGTCATTTTTAATTTAAATTTAAATTAATGGAAAAAATTCTTCGACTTAGTAGTAATGATTTTTCACGAGAACAACATAAATTCCGCATAACACATGGCAGCTCAATGCCACAATAACGCTCATCCAACACGTCGGGCGGGCTACTTTCCGCGTTTTCACCCCTTGCTAATTACAATACAACAAATTACTAGCTTCATTACTATTGTGTTGCCCATGTTTTATTATCTCGAAATGCACGCGATTTCTTTTGTGGCCTCTACATCGTTATTTGTGGTCAAGCTTTAGGGCGCGCTAAGTAGATGTTCACTGTGATTTTTAAATTACCTCTATTTCTCGTGCATGTCACCATAGGCTGCTATACCACTGTGGAACGAGTGCGACGACTAACTTCGAGTGGCACACGAGCGGAGTTAGACGAGCCTCCGCCAGGTGCGGAGATCTGAGGACCTTGAACGCGACCATCACGACTTCGCCGGTTTACGTTGCATAGACAATTTCACATTTTTTAAAGTTTTTTAGGCTATTTAATAAGTTGCAAAAATTAAGAATTTGATAGAACCCCTACCCCATTGCCCTCCGTCCCGACCCCATCCAGCCAATTGTTTATATCTATGGACGATATTTTCTAAACAAAGTTCCTTTCATAAATTAGGATGTGGAATAGATGAATTGTAAAATACAGTAATCACTATCAAATAGTACGTATTTTACATTGTTAAAGTGACAAATTTGAAATTTTTCGATTGCAGAAACTGAAACTTCCATCCGCATGCTCACAGGCACTAACCTAAAAAAAAAACAACGAATGCGATGTGTAACCAAAATTTATTCGTAAATTTACAACTTTCAACATCAGTCGCGACCCGATTGAAGAGAAATGATTTCAATAATTTCTCTCCACTCCAACATTGTTTGGCTTATGGCTCAACGAGGACGTGGTTCGAATTCCGTATATCACATGTTTTTTATTGTTCCTTCACCCTCATCTTGTTCTCCCCTCATCGTCTCGAAGCCTTATAGTGTGATTACTAAGATAGGTTAGCGAACAAAAATCACCATCGTCTCCATGTATTTTTATTGTGAAGTCCCATTATATGTGAATGCGAATGTCCCAAAATTCTAGAATTAATCTTGAGTTTTCAGAAGTTTTTTTGTGAAATCAGAATTTTGTATCTGTGGCAGTATCCACTCCGGATCAAATATAGGACAAAGTAGTAATATTGGTATGGGTTATGATTTTCAATCTAACTATTATATTATATGCAATTGACGAACAAAATAGATCGCATTCGGAACACGCTATAACGTTTTATCTTGAGGATGCTGGACACCACCATTGGGTATCACGCGTCCATTTTTGACATAATTCGTAATAGTTTGTAAATACCGTACGACACTCTTAGATAGATGTATCATTGATTGAGTTAATAGTTTCAACCTGTGAGTCCGTTGATTGAAATATTATCGTAGAAACTTTTGACGACTTGATTTTTATTTCGATGTGAAGAATGACTGCAATCGTTTTCCATGAGTGTTCTTGGAAAATTGATTGACTAAATGTAGAAGAAGTGCGATTTTCAAGAGACAAGGTTATTTTATACCAGACAAAGACCTGGCAGGTGTAAGTTTAAATATTTTGAATGTTCTAAGTTTCAAATTGAAGTGGCCGGTGAGCGGAGCGTGGAGTGTGGTATACAGATCGAGCGGATTAATAATATTAGTTTTGTAATTTCAACGAGTAATCTCGCCTCAGAGAGATAGGACACATTTGCAGTTAGCAAATAGCTATTTCGCTCGGGCCAGGAAGCATCCGACATATATGAAACATTGCAAAGTTGTCAATAAGCATACATACACAGCCCTACGGTCAATAGATTTCACTTTCTTTCTTAGTCATCCAGAAAAAATCACGATATCGTATAGTCTTTTGGACTTTGAATTTTTAAATTCGTTTACAAACTTATTGATTTTTTATTAATTATTTTCAAACAAATTTTAGAAATGTGTTAACTCTAGAGCCAAATATTTGTATATCGTGATCTATGTTCGAATTTCAGCCGCCTTGTGCGGGTGAAGCAGGATTTGCCTAAAAACGCATGTGTCATACACCTCTTCACTTACTCTAGAGTCTATAACAGCGGCTATGAAATATGATTGTATAACTTTTTTTGTTGGTTCGGGTCATTCGTCCCAACTCCTGGTATTGGGGGGGGGGGGGTCGGTACAGTTTTTTAGAAGATTATCTACAACTAGAAACTAGGCATTATAGTCAATAAACTTGGGCCCAGGGGGGGGATCTCTCTAGTCCGTGGATTTTTTTCTGACCTGTAGTCTTCAAGCCGAGCTTGCTAATTTATACTTCAATGAAAAGGCATCTCATTTTTGCATTGAAAACGTGACTTTGTTTTTCCCAATTTCCTTTGATCCACCTTGACGTTCATAGACGGTAGATGGTCAAAATAACGCGAACATGTTCATGAGTAAGCATCGGCTTCGCGTGATACAGCACGTGGTTATCTGACAGCTGTATGATGATAGCAGTCGCACATGCTTCGCTTCCTCTTCCCGTTCTCACGTCCCCAAGACCAACACCAGTGGCGGCTTAACCCCCTGAAAAACCCCCGAGGCCAACTTTATACGTATTACACCCACCAACCCCACGCAATGGGCGCCGCAGGAATTTTGGGCAGGGGCATACATTTACAATCTGTCTTTTCGGTTGGGCAAGCCACAGGGGGTTTGGGGGGCAGGAGCCCCCCAACAAATGAGCGCCGCAAGGCGAAAATTTTTGAAAATCATGTTTTAGAATGCGTTTTGGTGTTGTAGAAAAAAGTATGGCTTAAATACATACCAAAATTATGTATTTGGTGTGCAGTCCCGATAGCTCAAAACTAGAAAACCACCAAGGATCTTAAAGGAAACCTTCAAATAATTTACCCCCTTTTTTGTCCTTTATGTCAAAAGCTTGTCCAGATTCCCACAATGAGTTGGGCGTTTATTAGTTTTTTTGGGAATTACTGAGATAATATGACTTTACCCCACCTCCACATCTTCCTTTTCGCAAGCCTTTTATTGTGACATAAAATTCGCATTATTCCTGGTGTGGTATTCTTTCAAAACTCAAGACGACTATTGCAGGAAAAGGACACAATAGCTACTCATTTCCGCAGAAAATTGCACCATTAAAATTTTAAACATACGTTCATCAGTTAAAGGAAATCGATTATAGCAAGTTTAATCATAACCAGACATCAAATAAGGGCAAATTAGCACTCTGCTGCTTCGTGGCCATGGAGGGGGGGGGAGGGCAACTGCCCCCTTGCCCTCTCCTGCGGGTGCCCATGGCACCCCACGTAGATGGCGACATATTTTTTTTGCTATAGTGCCCCAAATATTAGTGGCCTAACAACACTTTTTTCAGGCAAGCTTAAGTATGCGTGGCACGGCAAGGCGTCTACAGAGATCTTGTCCGGGAACGGGCAAAAATCCCAACTTGTACCTTCGCGGAAAAATTAGGGGGGCCGCCCAAACAACTGCGGCCGCAGCGAAAATTTTTTATCAGGTTTTTTTTAGAGTGGGCATTTGGTGCGTTTTTAGAAAAAAGTAGTGGGCTAAATGCAACATCAAATTATGTAGTTTTTTTGCAGTCGAACTGACATTACCAGGAGATTTCGGCGACGTGTGTACCCTTCTCATTTTTTTATATTAATAATATAAAAATGAAATGAATATTCTAATTCACAACTAACTATTCTTAATAATATATCAGATAAATTGTATAGTGGAGTTGATTTACCTTACATTTTTTTATGTCAGCGAAGATAGCAATAGCTGGATATACTGAAAAGTATTGTCGGACACTTCTTGTACGATACTTAAAAAAATGACGGACCAGACCGGCCCAGTGGCCGTGAAAACTTATCGGGTTATCTCATTGTTTTGGCTTTGTCCTTGATTTTTTATTATAATAAGTAATGCCTTACAATTGTTATTATATATTTTTAGGGGTGTTGTAACGTTCTATTTTTAATGTATTTCATTATTTTAATTCATTTCCTTACCACAGGGCGCTAACACAATCAGTGTATTACACTTTTTCTTGTGTCTACTGCAGCCCTAACGCCAGATAGGTTCATACACAGTGGTTAATTTGTAAGGAAAAGTGTGTTGTACAGACGCTTAAAAAAACGGGAGATTATTTTAAGGGGACCAGTATGGGGGTTTGAGGTGCTTGCCCCCAACTACAGCGCCGCCGGCGAAAAATTTTGAATCAGGTTTTTAGAGTGTGTTTGGTGCGTTCTAGAAAAAATAAGTGGGGCTCAATGCAAATACCAAATTATGGCTTTTTTTGTACAGTTAGTACCCATAAACTATTAAAAAAAAAAATGGAGTAGTGACGAAGGACTCCAATCTCACAACCATTGAATATGCATATCATTACGTTCTGTCACGTCCACAATAATGGGACATTGTAGAAATTATTGTTCATTACTCGTCATAAAGTGAGGGACGAGTGTACTGAGGTTATTTACATTTCCAATGTCATTCAAGTAATTTGAAATATGGAGCATGGGGTGTAAAATAGCCTAATTAAATGTAAATTATTTTCTTTTTTTATATATATTAGCCAAATGTGTGTTGCGTACCTAATAATTCATGAAAAAAGGTGGGTTTATACTGGCGTATACCCACAAACATAGGTGGGTAGGCCCTACACTGCGTGTACCCGCGCTCCATTTACAAATTAAGCACTGTGTCATACATAAACATTGGTGTGGTTTCTTGTATTAATTCCCCATTACAGTGACACCCTCTTTCGAATTGCCGCCGTGTTTTCTTTTATCCTCTCTCATACTTTTTCCTCAATAATTTCTTCTTTGTGCCCCCCCTCCCTCCCCCCTCCACGGCGGGGCCCTTCCAGGCTACTGGGAGCGGGGGTGCCGCTACCTTGTCCCGTGGGGTGGGCGCTACTGTCCTGGAATGTCTTGTCCTTGTGCTCGATTGGGGTTTTTAACAAATGTTTGGCTCAAGAAACCGAAAAATAGGACTATCAAAAAAGCTTGGCCAGGGATCCTGGCCCCCCTCCTCCCCACCCCTGCGACACGCCATATCCAACGCGGCACCACTGGTAGTAGTGTTACAGAAAAAAATATTAGATGCTTGGTGGTACCGGCGGCGTTTTTGGTGACTTTGTTCTTTTTCAGTTTATTTGGCTACGATCTTTTGAGCGCTGCATTTTAAAAAACCATCACAATAATTACATTCCCATCTGAAACGAGTAATTGGCTTGTCGGAAGTTTTCATCATATAGGCTGATAACTTTTCTTTAATAGCTCATAATTTATGCAGCAAACACTCAATGATTAATAGGCCTACTTACTTACGTCACACAACGACGTCCACCCCCCACCCACCATGGGCCACCACCCCATCCACCCTGACCTGCCACCCACCCACCTATTTTCTCGCGGGGCATGGCCCCGAATTTGTATGGTCAGGCCGCCACTGGACAACACATCACACATTCACTGACGAATAAATCACCGATATGATTATGATAATCGTTGCCGGGGCACTTGCGATATCTAGCAGACCAGGCCCCTACAGTAATTTATTCGTATATACAAACCTTATTCGTCTCCGTCCGGGAGGTTAGCGTAAGTGCATAAATATAATACGTGGAGACAATTCATATCCTACTAAAGGCTTCCAGGCTGTTTTAAACCGAAAAAGGGATTCTAGGTGAATTATTCTTCTATTGTGTTATTTGTGTATTTCGCCGACAACATTTGAAGAATCCATCTGGTGAAACGTATCATCGTTAGCACTAGCTCTACCTAGTAAATAAATCATATTTTTAAATTTAATTTACTTGTACCTTCATCACAACAATTTTTTTTTTTAAAAAAAAATAATTACGAATATGATAAATGAGGTCCTTAGGGACAATTTTGCTTCCGATGCACAAGGTCCAGGGTATTCCAATTCATTGTTTTGTGCAGATACTTTTGCGATTGAAGTGCGCTACCACACATTTGCGAAGTCGTAAGTCGTTAAGGTCCAATATCAATCAATCTTAATTTTCTCGACAATCATCTCAGCAAGACCGTCAGTTTCATAAACTAAATGGGGGCAACTTCATTTTCTAACATTGTCCATCGCCGGCAAATTGTAATCGCAGGCAAAGATTCGTTTTTTCAAAGGAAATAAACAACATGGCATCACACTAGCACTAAACCACATGCAATAGAACATTCAAATAGTATAGACTTCTTACAACAATCAAAACAGAACGATTCCATTTTTATTTGCTATAGTTTGGTGGGGACAAAATAATTATGATTATGGGGGGGGTTGGGGGGTTCTATATGCAGTTTCCAATCCAATGCTCCAAGGTCCTTGTCTCAAATCCCGGTTCTGGCATAGATTTTACGTCGATTTTCTTGACCAAGTTACTTTTGACTTCCTACGCGCAAAGATTAGGTCTACGCGTATCAAGATACTGTCGGTTTAAACCTCCCCTCAAATTCCACTAAACACTCGCTCGAACCGAAATCGTCTCACGACTTTTTCGCAGCGCCAACGCCACCTAGCGGACTACAGTCGAAAGAAAAAACCAAAACAATGCCACTGGGAAATTGCTGTTTTTGTCCTAAACGGTTGGCGATAGAACAATCTGTTGCGGGGTTGAAAGAAAATTCATCAATTCAGGGCGATAGATGTAAGTTTTCTGAAATAAGAGTCTGGGGTATTTTTTAAAGTTTCCATGAAACCAGCGCGTGAAACAGTATTTTTTATAAAATATTGCCATTTAAAAAATTCATGCTAGCTAAATCTATACTTTTCTTAAAATCCGGCACCAGAGGGCTCTAAAGAAAACCTTCACATTTTATTACTGAAGATTTCATGCCGATTCGGTTGAATACGGGCCGAAAAAACAGGCAATTTGCTGAAGTCAACGTTTATATTTAAATACTGCCATTTCACATGTCCCTATGTTATCTTAAGGGATCGTTTCACTCTCTTTGTAAAGGAAGGGTGTACCCAACATCTATTTACCTAATAGACCTCCCATTTACAACAAATTCTTTCTCGAAATAATCATAATCACATATATTTATTAGTTAAAATATTTAATGAAATTGACTACGTTTGCGGCCACTATTCGCTGTACTGGCCACACGCACACACGGCCTTTGGCTTTGGAGTCGATAGCCGGGTGACGCGGCGAACTTAGTTATCGTATTGGACATTTAAAAGAATGCTTGGCGAGGGGGGATATACATGTAGTCAAGTATGGCATACGTCGCTTCAAATTAGGTTTGACATAAAACGCAATGACATGTGTTATTCGGCTCAAGTGTCAAGTGTAAGGTGTTTACGAAGTTATGTCGTTTTGACAATTGACTTCCTAAGCGCACAGCGCACTTACTGTATACACCTACAAAACCTCGTACACCTACTGAAATATATATTTACTCCCGATGCCAGTACGTTATTTATTCAATCCTTTTGTCGAGTATGCTGTTGATGTGGATTTTTATAATCTTTGTTTGGTGTTTGGAAGGTTTCTTCTAATCTATATAGCAATAAGAATATATTATGAAGTGGGGTGTGCCTGCATACTCGGAACGTATATAACAAAAAGCGATAAGCCTAATGGCCGAAAAAAGGGAAGAATAACATTAAACACTGCCAGAAACCTTACGCAGACCCTCTTTCACATCATTTGCACGCGTCACTCGTTTCGATCACTCGTTTTTCATGATGACATTGAGGAGTGGTGTAATAGGTGCAAAAAAATAATAATGTTTATTATACGTTACAGGGCAGAACGAATTCATTCAGTAGTGTTCGTGTAGATTGTACACAAAATGTCAAAATGTCAAACGACAAAGAGTGAAATCGTTGCGACGAGGATGACTTTATTTTCATTACTGAACATGAGTCGGCGCAGTGTATATAACTATGCGTATATTTTTTGGGGCAGATATAGTTTTCAAACGTTTTCACAAGTATTTCTCAATATTTAACGCCACGAAAAGCTTTTGGAAAAAACATCCATCCGTAAAATAGAGAAACATTGATATCTGGCGTAATAAAGTAAGCATACCTACTCATTGTATGGCTATTACAAACAGAAATTGTCAGAACAGGCAACATAGATTTGTTATTCATTCTGTATATGCAAGTGTGGTCATACGGCGGCTGTAAATAATAAATGTACAGATTATTCCATGAGAAACTAAAATAAAATGCCGCTTGGGATAATGAATCATTGTTAATCGGTTACATGATACAATACATGATACAATACATGCTAACGCGCGAGAGTTATTCGGAGGTCCGCGGAACGATCCTCACCACTGGCAATCCTGACATTTAAAAGATTAGGAAAACTGCTGTCAGCCCATTTGCCGTTGGAAATACTTTATCATGTAATTTCACTTATTGTGGAAGAATAATAGAATTTTTAAATCCATAACCAAACCAAATCAACTTTTATTTTTTTTTAAGTGCCAAGTAATTCTGTATCATGTGTGTGGTTGTGTGTGTGTAGAAATCGCTATCGCGTGTATTATGTGTTGTAACCGGCCAATACTTATTCACTCCACTACCTGTCCTACCTGTCATTATGGCAACATATACTTTATAAGAACGTGCAATTCTAATATTTTATTCCATTAAATTGACGACAATAACGTATGTGTTTCAAAACAGTGTTGGTTAACTCTAACGTATTTTAATCAATGATCGCAGGCCTTCCGCTTTTGTTTGAACGGGACCTTCTTGGCGCGTTATACTCGCCTCTAGTACTGTCTGTGTTGCAACACCTCGCCCGCTCCGTCCAGTGACGCGTCACTGACCCGAAGCGCGCCGATGAATTTAAAGACCCCTATTGACGTAGGTCTGTAAATATACACATGAACTAATTTTTAATGTTCGTACTTGGTTTTAAGATCACTTGTTAAAAGAGTGAACTGGCCCTTTTAAGAAGAAAAAAAAAAACAAAGAAATCCCACGTTTTCTTCCGGACGAACTCCATAACCTCGCCTTTGGCATGTACATCCAGGTACTAATATAAAGACGTTGACTCTACGACAGTCAAACACTTCCTAATTCAAATCTACAAATTCCTGTTAAATTCGGATCAAATAATTTTAACACTGTAAATCCCTATATCTTAGTCTATTCACAAACAATAACAAAAAAACAAGTGAAATAAGCTAATTATTTTGTTTGTGCGTAAATCAAAACAAAAACAATAAGTAGACAAATTAAGATTGACTGTCCAAAATCCCTAAGAATAACATGTGAATTCCTTGTAAATTCCTAGATTTTTTCAAATCAAAATAATTTTCCAGTGTGGTCTCCGACTTGTGACTAAACGAGCCGACCTTCGCCGTCGTGCTGTCGAAAATCGCAGGATGTACTGCCTTTCCCTTCCTACTCCACCCGATATCCTTCGAGTTGAGCGGAAGCGGTCACGTAACATAAATAAAAACGAACAGGCCATTTGCGTACTACAACAAACCCACGTGATATCAGCTTGACAGCTCGCTCGTTCATATAACAACAAACAGCTGACGCATTACATAAACATTACTGCCGTGACTCGGCTCGCGAGCTTAACTCGTAATCAGCAACAATTTTTTATAATCTCAATTTACAGACGCAGAACAATGAACTTAACAATTACAATAAGCAAAACTTCTTGAAACAAATAACGCAGATTAATTTACTGCAGGTCTGAATGATTTTAAATTTTTTTATTAAATTGAAATAAAACATTACTAATTTATATATAAACAATATAATTTATAAATTACTCAAACAACATAACTTGTTACTTGTTAATACAGCCTGACTCCTCGTCATCAGAGTCAGGTAATAACCCACGTCACTTGTTTACATAGATTTCTTTAATGTGCAACTCTGCCGCATCGACAAAATCAAACAATTCATTAATTGGCGGACCCACTTAAAGACTCGACGTTAGATTTTCCATGCCTTCGGTCTCACTCACAAGGCGTTACCGGCAATTTACTAGCTCAGAAAAGATACATGCTACTATTGACACTAAAAATAACATATTCACATCTGCTAATATAGACGCTCACAAATGAAATCACAATCAGTATAAACTACGTTAATTAATGTCCATGGCATAACTATGCACTACGGACTGTGAACCACCCCTGGTTCCTCCACCTTAAAGGCAAGTGCAAATGAGACGGCATTTCTTCCACCCATTTGAACCCAATAGCGATTGTACAGCACTGCTACCACTCCTTTTGAACTTAAGAGATAATGGTAGCAGTGCCACCACTATTCCCATACTAGGGTATGCACCCCTATGGCGCCCCCCCTTAACCATGCTGCTAAGACAAGGATGTCCCACCTACTCTCCACAATAGGGCAAACAACCACATCTGGTTTCCTTCCTATCTTCACAACAAGTAGCCACTGTTGCCACTTCTGCCTCGCACCACGAGGCGAAAACCCCACTGTCATCCCTTACTAATCATCGACAGTAGGCAGTGAAGTACTAACCTCTCTTCACCTAGCACTAGCAGTGACCATTTCCCAAGGCATCCCCTACTTCCTTCATGAACGTAGATACAGCGAAGAACTACCCTCTTCACCTAGCAGTGACATTCCACGGCTCCCCTACTTCATCCATGAACGGTAGACAGCGAAAACTACCCCCCTTCCACCTAACAGTGACTCCCCAAGGCATCCCCCTATCCTCGTGGTGGGTTTTCAATACCCTCCCTCATCACTATGGGACAACAAAACATCCCCTATATCCTCGTGAGTAGTAGATACCATAGAACATCCATCCTCATTCTTAGAACTTAAAACCTCAGAAGATACCTTGTCACTGCTATTAGTTGTCACCGAATGTCACTACCCCTTAACCACAGTAAGCAAACCTTAGAAAATACCTGTCATTGTATAAGTTGTCACCGAAATGCACTACCCATAACCACAGGACACAAAACCTAGCAATTACTTGTCAGTGCTGTTAATCGTCAACCTGGAGGACGTCACTACCCCTGTTTGGAACTCTGGCAGGGTGACACAAAACCTTAAGAATTTTTTCATAGGCCTATTTGTCAAACGGTAGGCACCCCAGTTTCTACTACTACTTTCCACGACAGGGCGCTCCAACAGTGTTAACGGCCCAGAAGATGTATCTGCTCCCACCCCGAGACAACAACATGTGCTCCCGACGAGCCTCGAGATGCTCGCTTACACAGTCCCTCTTAAATGACCCTGTTCTCGAGCAAGTAAAAACAAACCACCCTTCTGTCAAAATCACGCTGAGGAGATCGGTGACAATACCTCCTGACCCATGGGTCCCTGATCGCACCCGTACTTAACCCTCGAGATCGTTATCTGACAAATTTGCATTTTTGACAATTACTATCACTCCCTAGATCCTTAAATTCTTCCCTTAATTTTCCGCTTCCGATTTAACTGAATACTGGTTCATTTGGAGGCTCCACTACCGGGTCCGACTCCCAAATAAGACTTCCAAAACGCAAATTGCTCTTTGTTCAATCCCTCCAGCTGCTGTATTACGTCCACAATCATCATATCCGTAAACGATCATACTTCAGCACTTTTTGGAACTCCGGCAAAGACTTTAAAACAACCACCTAGCTCTTTTCCCGACCCGTCATCCGTGGATCCACCTTTACCACACAGCCGACCCTCGATCAGAACATAGGCTGACGCCTTCCTCCCCCTTCTGCTGGACCTTGCAACCATTCGTAACACCCAATACTCCAAGTGTTATGGTGCATAAGACTACTGCCCTGGTATAACTGATTATCCCCCTGGTACAATCTGATTACGTAAACCTTGCCCATCTGAATTACCCACCCTGATACATCTGATTACACCTTGCCCCATCTGACCCACATGCCTGCTGCATAGAGGCAACACCCCTTTCTCATTGGCGATAGTTAGAGGGAATATAGACGCGGGAAAGATACCGGCTGTATTTGAGGACCGTTGTTTGAGATCCCCCTTGTTGAAATGCATTGCGGGCCCCATAGCACCCTGCTGACTGCGCTATTTGCCCTCCATAGCCCCCTGTTGGAATGCATTAGGCGGACCCCACAGCCCCCTGTTTGAAATTGAGGATAAGAGGGAAAGCCCCCCTTGCTGTGATTGGAGGGGTAAGACTGAAACCCACCCTGTTTTTGACTAAAAGTGCTATCCAGGACTCGAACATTGCACCTGTTGGTCGACAATACTCTGATGATAGTATCCTCCCGTTTTTAAACACCCACACCATTTAAATAAAATTAGCCTTTAGCGACCGACCACTCTAATTTTGGACGCTCCCAACCCCATCAAACGGTTTCCGACTATGTTCCGACGTCGTTAGAGAGATACCATTGATTTTACTACCTGTCAAAAACACATCTAAAAGGAAAAAAAATATACCTTATTATCATCTGACCCCATTTATAACGCCGCTGCTTTCCTAAGTTTCTTATCCCAAAGCTTCCGCATCCCTCCCTCCGATACCTTCTCAGGTAAGACCTGTGTAGACTACCTTCATGCTGAGCTTTGCAGTTTCACCGACACTGGCAGCTTGGTTTGCCGGAGACATAGGCAGCCAGCCGCCACCTACTTACGCAAGGCGCGCTAACGCCCGGACACCCACACAGTAATCTATCTACTCCCATCAAACAACCCACAACCCATTTTGTACACAGTACACACAAATGCAAACTATACAAATCCGGCGCTACACCATGTCACGCATAGCTAATTCTGGAGGCCCTTAGCTGAGGGTGGTGATCGCCAAATGAGTGTTTGAAGTGGGGCGTAGCAGTACTCTTTAGGCCTAAATAGCTAGTCACGGACAGGATCGTGCGTAGGTTGGTCATGAAGGGGATGTAGACACAGTATTGAGTGAATCCACTTAATGTCCCAGACCCGGCGTGTTCCCTATGAGTTTACACACGTGGTGCAGTATTGTTATGAGTAACCCTGGGTCTGAGGAGTTAAGGTCCTCAGACCCGACGTGTCCTCTGGAGTTACAAACGCGGTGCAGTCTTGTTAATGGTAAACCCTGGGTCTGAGGAGGTTAAGGTCCTCAGAACCGGACGTGTCCTATGAGTTAACACACGCGGTTGCAGTATTGTTAATAGTAAACCCTGGGTCCTGAGAGGTTTAGAGACCGCACTGTATTAAAGATAAACATCATGACCCTCCATTCTGGCCTAGGAATCGAACCTATGAGTACCGTCTGGCAGACGTTGGTTCATACCTCTACTGACTCAATGACTTACTTTATGGGTGTGCATGGCTTACCAATGCTTGTGGTTCCTCTGGTATGTGGTTTAGACTGGCCCCAAAACATCCCTCCGCACCCTGATGTCCAACCCTCGGCGATGTCTTCTCACTTCACCTCTTCCGATGCTAATTCCTTTGTTCTGGTTCTTCATGTCCGGTAATCCTCACTTAGAACTTCTCCCGGAACATTTGTGGTTTCAAACGTTGCGATTGTGTTGCACTGTCCTGCCTCCTCTGTCCAGGTTGTCGCCTCGTCTCCACTGTTCTCCACGAACGTCTCTACGTACACTCAGCACTCTTCCGTTTAAGTGCCTTAATCAAGTCCGATTTACTTGCACCATTTTGTTTGTGCAATCTTTAGTTTCGCAATTGATTCAAATAGTGAACATTGTGAATCCAGCAAAGAACGCGATATTTAATATTCTGAATAGAATATTTATGTTAAGAACAACAGAGCGCTGAATAATACACGCATGGGCTGAGAACAGTGTGAATGACTTCCAATATCACACACGTGCGTTCACCCACGGGAAGCTAGAGCGAACGAGACGACAGAAAATGTGCTGATGCGCTGAGATATGGGCGAGCCAGGAACAACACGGCGAACAGGCGACAAGGCCGATGCAAGTCGTATTCCATCCACCGGCGAAAAATTCACGGTGAAATGTAATGAACATTACATTACGATTAGCAAACAATGTCAACGATCACCAAATCAACACTGTTGAAGATTCGGCCGAGGGGCCCAAAATATGTTGGCCCAGGGCGAGGAATGTCCAACGCGACGCTAGAGTTCTAACTTAGAATTCTACAACTGCCCTAGGTAAATTGAGGGGAAGGAGTGGACTGTATAAATGAGGGATGAAATATAGGTAGAGGGAATAGGTGGCCGGTAGCAGATCCATTATTACATACCTGGTTTGGACGCACTGTTTGGACGTGCTGATTGAACGAGCGTACTGACGACGTGTGACAATGGATGGAGCGGCGAGATGACACGCAGTGGCGCTAGAAAGGCACTATGGTAGGAACTAGGCCTACCTAAGCTTGCGAGAGAGTTTTATGTTATTATTTTATAATACACACAGAAGACGTGAGTTTACCCTCAAGAGAAGGGTGAGCGGGTTGAGAGAATGCACACGAAAACTAAGGTACCGGTGGCGAGAGGTTGTACCCACACACACAACTTGAATGCGCTTGGAGAGTTTATTGCACTTAGACTCTGCACACAGTTCTGCACGTGGCGTCGATCGCACAGTATTTTATCGGCTCAAAGTATGTCAGGCTGTTTTATGTATAATAGATTGGCTTATGTGACACCTTTTAGTTGATAGGTGAACTATGAGGAGAAAGGAGGTACAATTGAATCGGCCGTAACAATTACTTATATATATTTTTTTTTTTGAAAATGAAGGCGATTTTGTCAGGTAGTTAATGAATACACAATGGCTATTATCTAAAACATTTTTTTATTATATGGTATGTTTTGGCACAAGTTAGTATGGTTTTTTAATTAAATTTTTAATTTTTTTTTAAATGCCAAAAGTTATGTGTTTCTAAAATTAATTAAATTTTGGGAAATGAGGGTGATTTGTCAGGTATTATATGAACAACAATTAATGCTCAATTACAAAAAAACTTTTTATTTATCAGGCATATATTGCACAATTTGGTGAATGATGTTGTCTAGCTTTTGAGTAATAGGCCCAATATGCCGTTGATTTCAATCTTGACCGTTGTCCCGTCCGAATTAATTTAAGTGCACAGCTGATGACACAAGTAAACACTGCCTTTGAAATTGGTTAACAATGCATACAAACCGCATTTAAAATGACTGACATGAAAATTTTAAAGTACTTATTAGAAAACTACATAAGTCCATAATTCGAAAAATGATGTTAAAAAATGAAGATGCAGTGAAGATAATAACAGATACACTTTAAGAAGGCTGACGTGAATTAGTAACAATGCAAAAAGTATGTTTTGAATAGTATATAGTGTACAATGTCAATATCCAGTTAGGGCCTACCCTGTGTGGTGGGCCCTTATGGGAAATGTCGTACTCGGGTCCATGTTTTGCACGTCCGGTGCTCGCCAACAACGCGTCCCCAACTGAGCGTTTTTCCCTAGTAGGTTGATCATTTTATTGAGCGAGCGTATGCGAGCGTCCCTCCACTTGAACTCTATGGCTCGAATGTCTGGGTTTTTTTTTTTTTTTTTCTGTTACTGCTTCGATACAGGTCGCACCGTTTCTCTGATCGACCTGAAATTTGGCACACATGTACATACCACCTAGGGCGGTTGCTGTACTAGGTTTTGTGGCAAAATCGTTCAAAAAGTTAAAAGTTACATTAACAGTTAATCGAAGTTTTTTAAAAAACTAAACGGCGACAAATCTGAGGTGGCCAAATCATTTAGAATGTCCCGATCACGATATGTTATTTTTATTTTGATCCGATAAGTAGTGTAGATGGAAATTAACATTAAAACAAAGTCCGCGTTACCATGGCATCGAAAATTCGCACAGAATTCTGGTCACTATGTAATGCCACTGAAGACATCAAGAGTACAATAGTTTTCCCCAGAATGATGTCATAGGTCCTCTAGTGGCGGTGGATTTAGCCCATTCTCTCTATTTTTACAAATTTTCAGCTAAATCGGTCAGACCTTAAGACTTATTGGTATGTAATCATTTATGGGAATGTCGTAACTCGGGCGTGTTGCCCGTACCGTGGCTCGCTCAACACGCGTCTAACTGAGCGTTTTCCTAGTTTTGAGCGAGCGTAGCGAGCGTCTCCACTTGACTCTTAGGGCTCGATGTCTGTTTTTTGGTTTTGTCTGTTACTGCTTCGTACAGGTCGCACGTTTCTTCTGATCGGACCTGAAATTTTGCAAACATGTACATACCACCTAGGCGGGTTGCTGTAGTAGTTTTTGAACAAATCCGATCGTTGTTATAAAAAATCAAAAAAATAAAATAAAAAATAAAAAAAATAAAATAATAAAAATGACAGATCGTTATGAAATTTTGCCAGGGTCAATAAGTACAACATTCTCCTCGCTATTTTCCACACAATTTTCAGCACATCGGTCAAGACCTTAAAGACTTATTAGTAATCATAATTCGAAAATGATGTTAAAAAAATGAAGGAGTCGAGTGAAGGATATAAAGATACACTTTATAAGGCATGACGTGAATTAAGTACAAGCAAAGATATTGGATGTTTATAGTGTATCATGTCAATATATATCCAGTTTAGGCCTACAACTGTGTGGTGAGCCTTATGGTAATGTCGTACTCGGGTCCATGTTGCACGTACCGGTGCTCGCTCAGGTCGCTCACAACGCGTCCAACTGGAGCGTTTTCCTAATTTAAAATAATGTATGGTCCCAAAATTAAGTTCATGCTACTTTCCCCGTTATTTTTGAATTAAGGAACGAATTAAATTATTGATAAATCACCATGTGTTGGTGTAAAATTAACACAGCCACACCTGGGAACCTTGCATGCTTATTTTTACAGGAACATAATTTAGTGGAAATTCCAATTAACAAGTATCATGACCTTAGTTTTTGGGACCATTAATTTTTTAAATTATACTCACATTGTTTTATTAGATACTTCTGTTGGCATTTTGTATGTGTTATTGACGAGTGACAACAACAATTATTGAGATATAAGTAATTCTTCGCTTAATTTCTAATTAATCGTACGTTATAGGAATTTGGTTTCGGACTGAACAATTCGGATCCAATTGGCATTATGTCAGTAAGAGAAGTATATTTTTATGACGATCGATCGGTTTTTTAGTATACCATAACAATACATATGTCAAAAGTGGGATAGATTAACTAAAATGTATTAATTTGGTGATTAATTACTTTAATTACTTAATTTTTTCATTACATTATTCCGCCTTAAAACTAGCTTTAAAATGATTCCAAGGTCGACCACATTGTGTATTTTACAAAATTATTGAGATTATTGTCATTATTTTGAAATTAATTGAATTAATTGAATTCATAGGAAAGTGATTGGAATTAATTTTTGAACTAATATTTTTTGGTTCATTGTGGTCATATTGTTCTTGTGTGATACACTACGTGACTTTCGTGAAAAAACGTGATAAGAAACTTTTAATTGCGATTTAATTAATGCTTAATTTACTAATTAATTAATCAAAAAGTTTACAGAATTTCGTTTCGGACTTTAAATGTTGGATTGTATTGGCCTTATTTTAGTATAGTCTGAAAAATTTATGACAATCTAGCGAATTCTACGTACAATAATTATATATATACAAAAGTGCTATCATTGCAATACAGTGTAATAATAATATATAAAATATAATTAAAATCTTGTGTTTAACGATAAAATTTCTAGTGACTATTTGTAGAGCATTAAAAACCCGAATAAAACAAACCTATTTTTCCCAATCTGTATGATTCCTTCTAGAGTTACAGCAATTTTAAGAATAATTTTTGGCGCCATCTTGTGGAACGCCATGACAGGTGACTTATTTGCTACCATGCGT